>JAQQZR010000018.1:14795457-14819587 GCA_030068235.1 Notoglanidium macrostoma
GGTGACCCGGGGATCGAACCCAGGACCTTCTTGCTGTGAGGCGACAGTGCTAACCACCGCACCACCGTGCCGCCTCATAACTATACAGTATAAGGATAAAAAGTAAGCTTTGTTCTTTATTTAATAACAATTGTAAATGCTGGCTATTTTTTGTAGCGTAAGAGCAAACCCTTTGGGATGTGATGTTATTGGAAAATAATTAACTTTGTGGTGTGGACGCATACTCCACGTTGTGCCAGGCTACATCACACCCTGAAGTGTTTTGTCCACTCCCAGTACTAGCACAGATCGAAATGTTCAAATCTGGTAATAAACACTGATTCTAAAACATTCCAGACCTGATGGTGACACGCTCACTGATTTCAACTCAGTGGATTTGGATAGTGAATATCAAACACCTTCTAATACCAGTCCAGCGAAGATTTTAGCTGGATCCGCGCAGCCGTTTTGAACAGTTCAAGGTCCTTGCGCGAGTCTAAAATATGACCCGCGACCGTACTGCTCTCCAAATAAACACCAACAACGGCACCGCGGCTGTTTGTCTTTATGACTTACGCACTTTCCGTTGCTTGACGTTAACCGTCACATACAGAGACCAGCTTGTACCGACATTAAATCATGGCCTGGGGCTAACTAACTGATCGTAGTACTCAGCATTCAGAATGTGTAAATCAAATAAATGTGTTTGTCAGACCCTCGCCCCGTTTTGTTACCGCGAGAACGTTTTTGGAGCGTGATCAGAAGTATGGCGAGCTGTCATTCGCAGCATTCAGGAGGGAAAAGACGTGAGAGCCAAGCACCAACCGGAGGCAGGGGAATGGCGCCTGTCCAGGGCAGGGAGAAAAACTCGGGCCTCGGTCTCTCCGCATCACTCCACACTGACAGCCTGGCTGTGAGACGCCTTGATTATCTGCCTCTCCCTCTCTCTCTGTTTCAGACATGAAAAGCCGGGCCTGCTTTGTACACGTAAACCATCCAGGCTTATGATTCCTCAGTGCGGATTGACTTATGGAAGAAAAAACCTCAGATTTATATACACTTCATTTGTAACATTTACAAGAGAGTGAGGTTTAAAGCAACACTTGATTTGTGGATGGAGGAAGTCCGTGTAGCTCCCGGGCCCCCGCAGCAATCTGCTTGGCTTGGTACGGGTTTGATCCTCATCTTGCCATGTGCCGTCTGGAACGGAGAACGGATCTGGCTCCGATCTCAACGGTCAAGGACACCAGAATGAACAGGAGGTCCCTGTATTCCACAATTTTTATTTAATGTCCAAGCCTTGCCTAGCGTTCTCGTCCAAGAGTGACGAGGAGGTTTTACAGCATTTGGCAGACGCGCACATCCAGAGCGACTCACAGAAGTGCTGTTTTAATCTTCATCCAAACATATCCTCAGGCTAGTGCAAACTGGTCAGCGTCTAAGAATACCGGTGAGTTTGAGACGAGACGGTACAATGAGTTGTAAGGATTCTGAGATTCTGAGAGCCAGGAGTTTGTCCCACCACCTTGGTACCAGCGCAGAGAAGAGTCATGATGAACATCTTACTTGTGCCTTGATGGGTCGGAGTTCAAGCCAAGCTCTGGTAGTGGTTTGGTGTAAACTGAGGTGGAGGTTGGTTCTTTTGTGGCATTGTAGGTGTTTCAGTGTTAAACGCCAGTAATGCTGACAAAAGCAAAGCCCCCTGCCATTAAGTCATTAAGCCTTAAATTGGTGTGCGAGTACAGGTAATTAAATATCAAGATTTTAGGAATGATGGTGGGCTGATCAGATTTTGGGAGTCACGTTACACTTTGAAAGAAGAGCATTAAAAGTCATTTACGTACATACTGCGCAAAACCTATCTTTTAGTACAAATTCTGCACTATCGAGTCATTTCAGATTTCCACATGTTACTTTTCCCAAAACAATTTTGTATTTGAAAAATGTTTCTAAGCTAAAGCAACATACGAAGTAAGAAACCACTTTTCAGACAACAACATAATTTCTGGGTTTTTCTGCAAAAAATTAAAAATAAAAAGCAAGTGTGACTGCAGAATCTCCAGGATGCTCAGTGAAACTACTATTCAAAAATAAATAAATCCATCCATCATCTATACCGCTTTATGCGTCTGGGTCGCAGGGAAGCTGGAGCCAATCCCAGCATCTTGGGGCGAGAGGCGGGGTACACCCTGGGCAGGTCGCCGGGCCACCACAGGGCCGACACAGACAAACAGTTGACCTAATCTGCATGTCTTTGGACTGTAGGAGGAAACCGGAGCACCCGGAGGAAACCCACGCATGCACCGGAAGAACATGCAAACTCCGCACAGAAAGGCACCCTGGGTGACCCGGGGATCGAACCCAGGACCTTCTTGCTGTGAGGCGACAGTGCTAACCACCGCACCACCGTGCCGCCCCAAAATAAATAAATAAATAATTAAAAAAGAGTCGTCACGCCAACTATTGAGTTTGTCTAGTTTTGGCACGGTGTAGTGTTTATTTTTCTTAAGTAGGAAGATTCAAGTCGGTTACTTTTGAGGTCGTCTTTACTTCCGTTCCTCCGCAAGACTTTTGCACAGTACTGTCTAGTTGTGATATAAGGTGGCTCCTTACTGTGTAAGATCGTAAAAGAGGTAAACTCACGTGGTACAGCGACACCAAAGTGCTCAGGATCCGAGAGCAGAAGTTTTCTTTTCGGCTCGGTTAAACCAACCCCGCTGGGCCCTGCAGGACACGGATACATACAAACCTCTGATTAGAGGAGTTATCGGTGCTGAAAAGCCACCATAAACATGAACGTATTTAAACCCAGAGTTTCATCATCCTCGTGGTTCTGATATAAACATTGCGACTGCATTAAAGGTTGAGAGAAACGACGCCGACTTGTAACTGCTTTTTGATGGGCGAAATCGAAGGCACGCACTCATGAACCACTGGTGATTCTGATGTCCTGGCTCTTCAAGCGCGCAGGCATCTGAAGTTTCCATTACTGGGGTGTGAGTGCAGACCGAGTGGGATAACACTGTATTGATTTCAGCTGATGGCTCTGCTCACTCGCACACATCCAGAGCACCGAGTCTGAGCTGCTCTCGGGAGGAAAAGCCAGACTAGCGTGGCGGGGATGAAAGATCCGTCTGATACCCGTTCAGGACAGCCTCGAGTCTGGGACATGCGCAGGGCTATAATGACCTCTCGGGAAAGGGTGCCTCACCAGCAGCGGTGTGTTGATGCTAAGTGGAATTCCACAAATATCTGCTGTCGTAATCATGCGTGAAATAGTTGCGTCGCTTTTTTTCCCCTCGCAGCAAATGGCTTTAACAGAACGACGAGAAGCCAGAAACAAATGAGGACAGGGATGAGTATAATAGCTTCAAGGTTCCTCGTGCTCGGGCCTCGTGTGGGTGTCCCGCCTGCCCCCGGCAGTGCCATCGCACACCGGAGGACATCCAGAACTCTGAACTATTCGCAAACTGTCTCTGTGGTCGCTTGAGCAAACACATTTAGGAAGACGGTATATTTTCATTCCGTACCATCTTCGAAGTTGTATCGCATACCTACGTAAATGGATATCATAGAGCCGGGCAAATTAGAAGTTAATGGCCTGTGTCAGAAGCCAATGTAAGCCTGAGAGAATGATATAGGTGAAAAGTGAAACTAGCAATTTGGACAACAACCTGCTCATTTGGAACAGATGAGGGATGTTGAAGGCAGCTTTGGTGGGCTGGATGTATTGTTTGCTTCCTGAAAAATGGAAAAGTCTCAAAGGATGCCGATCTCGGTGTTATAAGGCTATACCTAAACTCTTTTTTTTTTATTCTTCTCTAGCTTTCATGTAAGTTTTTGGTGTGATATTTAAAAAAAAATTCCACCCACAAACCAAATTATTTTTCTGTCAGCCAGCCAATCATCAACCAGGATGAGCATAGCATGAACAAAACATACACGGGCCTGGCCAATCGAGATCCACGTTCTCCGGTGTTTAGACTCGGAAAAGAAAAGAACCGAGTTGAAGCTTCAGTACAGCGAGATGGAGAAGAAAGCAACCTCTTTAGCTGTAAATGATCGATGGACATAATCTTACTAAAAAACATAAATGAATAAAACTCACTTGTTAAAAAGTTCAGGCAGATTAGAAAGTCTCCGGTGCAGCAGGAAGCTAATATTTCATCAGCATTAAGTATTACTGATACTGAGATTAGCTAGCTACATGTGTGCTTCATAAACATTTTAGAATTCTATTTTTGTAATGGAATTTCAAGGTAAAAAAATTGTAAATGTAAATTCGAAGTAAGTCCAGATCTTGTTGTATTTTTCGAAGGATTGTTGCTAGACATTTTGCTAGCTGAAAACTGATCTCGGAACAGATCTTCACCTTTTTATTACTGAAGTCAGAAATATCTGAATAGGAAAAAAAAAAAATAAGGCTTGTGCTTTTCTCTGGCTATCGTCTGCAAAACTCCAAATCAACTGACCAGTCCAAGACAATCCAGAAAAGCGCTTTATTACTTGGATGTTCAACATTTGAGGTCAGTTTCCTTTAAATTTCGCCGGCAGACACCCCGGGTTTGACCTTGCTGAGATGATTAAGCTGCTTTGAAATCAAACCGTGCGGTCTGTGAATATTTTGGCCCGAGTCGAGGCTCCCTTGAAGACCTTCGAGTACTGGAAGAGATATTATCACGCCCCTGTGCGCTTTCTGTTGTTTTTGCAACAACAAAGCTTACATCTGCTCCGGCGCCGCCGCCAGCGGCTGTTCACACCTCTGATGTATCGAAGAACGAATTTAATAAATTTGCCACGGAGACACATTTTTATTTCAACGATCTGAGACGGAGTGAGAAAGCTTGGACGCGCTCGTCCCGTGCACTTGTAGTTATGCAAGAGCGGCGCGCTTACAGGGTTACGGTTACAAAATTTCTGAAACGGTTTGTTTTCGCTCCAAATCAAAATGTCATCCGGACAAAAAAGAACCGACGAGCGAAGGAGAACAGCAGACCTTCCATTACATCAGGTCTGAAAAGTTACATTCTCTAAAACATCAGCCGTCCAAAAAGGGGTCGGGTTTACGTTACGGCCTCGTACCTGATGAAGTGTGGCGACGGGATATCGAAAGACGGCGGCGAGCGGACAGGAGTGATCTGGGCATGTTTAGGAGACGAGCGCGCCGTCCCGGGCGACTCGTTCCGAGCCGGCCGTTGGAAGTGCCGTTAAGAGGAACGTTCTGCAGACCTGCGGTGAAGTCCAGGCAGAGCAATGAAAACAGATCCATGCCGCAGATCCGTTTCTCGTTACGACTTTCCAGATCGTAAAAGTATCCGTACACTGCTCTCTTAAGGGTAGTCAGCTTCAAGGAAAGGAAATCATACGACGGTAGATAAGAAGGAGGGTTTGATTGAAAAACCTCCAGGAGAACTGCCAGGAGAACCGTGAAGCTCGGGTTTGCCGTCTAGGGCCACCGATCGGTGGAGCGAGGTTAAAATAAAACTACAAATGAAAGTACAAGTAAGAACAGCAAGGCTAGAATGCGGCATTCTGGAAACCACAAAACACTCCAGGCACTAAAAGACGTCACGACGGTCTAATGAGGAATTTATAGAGAGTCGTAAAATCCTGTAAAAGTGACTAAATCCGTTAAGTCGGTCAGGCTGAGACTGCACCACAGTGCTGGGGAAGGAAGTGCGTTCAAGCTGCAGCTCAAATCCATTTTAATACGTTGTTGTTTCTTTAGTGACACCTCATTCACAGGATCTTGTATAGTGGACGCATGAGAGGAATCTAAGACTAACGCTGAATGGATTAAAAAAAAAACTTTTCCGTAAGGAGACGTTTATTTAACGTTTACGGAAGGAGTCTCCAGTGTCGGTGTTTAATAGTATATAATAATCAGGAGAGTCATCAGAATTTGCACTTTCCAGTTTCTCTGTAACTTGATTTTAGTGTGACCTTTGACCCTTAATCCATCTTTTCATTTTCTTTTGCCTGGTCTGCCTGTGTTATAACCTCCAACCGGACATCACCGTTCAAGGCTGGAAGCCATGTACAATTCTCCGGCAGAGAATTGGGCTAAGGACAACCTTTTGGGGGGGAAACGGTGGTAGGCCTCTAGCTTATGCTGCTGCTGAGATAGAGGAGTTTAAAAAGCTGTGTCCTTTCCCTTTGTATGCGACAGTGTCATGCTTAGAGGCTTCATTTATAGGATTTGTTGGCAAATTGCTGTGGATGATCGCAAAAGAAGAACTAAACAAGTCGGGATGTGGTGATTGAAAAGAAGAAACAAGTTCAGGGTGATAATACTGACTAGTCATGTTGCTTCCTTTACATTTGAGAGCTTTTTATCTTGTGAAATGCAAATGAAGGGCTTTTTTTAGTTAAAGCAATTAATGAACCAAAACTCTTGTTGTCCATCCTAATAAACAAGTGTAGAAAATGTCCCAGCAGCTGCCAGGTTCAAAACCCCTCAGAAGTCCTTCTGGCGAGTCACGAACATTTTCATATAGTTGTTTTTATGACACTGGAAACTGGAGACTCCTTCCGTAAAAGTTTGCAAAGATTTCAAATCCTACGCGACATCGCATGCACGCCCTGTACGTACCGACCAGCAGCACGAGGCGGTACGGTTCTCCAGGCTCTCTGACATAACGCACCACCTCCTGGTAGCTGGAAATGTGGTCCTCGCTATCGGCTTCACACTTCTTCCATTTTGCTTGCATTTCTTGACTCCTGCGGTCCTTCTTACTCAGCCGGAAACTTCTCCTCAATCCAGCTAGACGGAAAGAAAATTCACAGACATCGTACACCAGAGATTAGGCTCAACCAGCCTTTAACCATTTAGCCATTCCATACTTGTGCAAATTCTTCATCCTGGAACATCATGTAGCTCGAAAAAGTGTCACATGTTAGGTTAAAAAAAAAAAAAATTCCCGAGGCTGTCGTGTTTTTCCACCCAAACACAAACCCGGCTGCCATTTCTTCAACACAAGTTTTCATGGCTGTCGTCCAGAGAGGAACAGATCTAACCCGCGTTCCATGCAGAAAGATTACCATGAAACATAAGACGCTGATTGCCATTTAATAGTGACAAATCCTGGTTTTTAACCACCAGATCCATGCAGGGACACTCGATATGCCGCATCTGGCTGCTAACACCGTGATTAACGAGTACAGAATGTTTGCGTATGCTTAGAAGGAGTCGAGAGCTTTGGAATGGAAAGGAACAAGTCACATCACTCCAAAAACTTTCCACAACATAACAAAACCACAAGCGCACAAGCTGCACAGGGCCGGCTAAAACGCTCCACATCGGAGTTTCCTGATTGCTCCAAACTCGTAAAGTTGATGTACTGTACAACTCTGCAATATAAACATAATGTATAGCCTTTGGATGCTCTGAAACCAGAACATGAATCAAGAAGAGTATCGCATTTCTAATGGTGTCTTCTGTTTTGTTGGTATTTTTTTACTGTGGGATGACGACTATGGGCAAATATGTATTCCTTTAAATATATACCATTTTTTCAACCGAAATAGTTCCATCAGGCTTCCACATGGCACATCGGTATTAAAGGAAAACTCCACTCGGAATGACGCCTCCCGGATTTATTTATTACCCACAGTGCTATTCAACTGTCTGCTAATATGCCGCCTTCAAATGAAACTCGTGAGCTCGTGATTACGACATGGGAAGCACACGAAATGCTTGGCATTCAAGCGGTTAGTCGTCACGAGGACTCTGCTGCTAGGCCACGGCAACACGGACAGCTGTTGGGGTCTAGAAGCCATCGATGCTAATGTTAACAATTTAAAAAGCTAACAAGCGGGTAGCGTAATGTAGGAAAACCAAAGGCAAAATAAAAAGATTAGGTCATTGGCAATATCAACACTTTCCTTAGACATATACAATTATGAGGAAAATTCTACTACAATATACTAACCAACCCATCCATCCATCCATTATCTATAGCGCTTTATCCGTCTGGGTCGCGGGAAAGCTGGAGCCGATCCCAGCATCTTGGGGCGAGAGGCGGGGTACACCCTGGGCAGGTCACCACAGGGCACTAACCTACCCACAACCGAAAAATGTACTTCCATGGCCTCTGCCATTTCTGAAAATGTCAGCAAACATATCACACTTCATGAACTCGGAGCTTTCAGAAAATTTCCACTTCGAGAATACCACGACATTCACTTCATCTTTATCTAAAGAGAGTGATGCAGCGGCGCTTTAGTCCATTTGTCCAGCTCCCTCATCTCATCTATACACTCTGCCTAAGCAGATCAGCTTCCAAAACATTCATGCTAATGTCAATACCATCATGCTTGTCATCTCATAGATTGCTAACTAACCAAGTAAATTGTTAAGTAGTCAAGTAGATTGCTAACTAGCCCAATGGATTGGTAGCTAGCCTAGTAGACCACTAACTGGCGCAGTAGATTGCTAACTAGCCCAGCAGATCACTAACTAACCCACTATGTCGCTAACTAGCCCAGTAGATTGGTAACTAGCCTAGTAGACCATTAACTGGTCCTGTAGATCACTAACTAAACCACTAGGTCGCTAACTAGCCCAATAGATTCGTAGCTAGCCTAGTAGACCACTAACTGGCGCAGTAGATAGCTAACTAGCCCAGTAGATCACTAACTTACCCACTAGGTCACTAACTAGCCCAGTAGATTGGTAACTAGCCTAGTAGACCACTAACTGGCGCAGTAGATTGCTAACTAGACCAGTAGATCACTAACTAACCCACTATGTCGCTAACTAGCCCAGTAGATTGGTAGCTAGCCTAGTAGACCACTAACTGGCCCAGTAGATTGCTTACTAGCCCAGTAGATTGCTAACTAACCAAGTAAATTGTTATGTAGCCAAGTAGATTGCTAACTAGCCCAATGGATTGGTAGCTAGCCTAGTAGACCACTAACTGGCCCAGTAGATTGCTAACTAGCCCAGTAGATCACTAACTAACCCACTAGGTCGCTAACTAGCCCAGTAGATTGGTAACTAGCCTAGTAGACCATTAACTTGTCCTGTAGATCACTAACTTACCCACTAGGTCACTAACTAGCCCAGTAGATTGCTTACTAGCCCAGTAGATTGCTAACTAACCAAGTAAATTGTTATGTAGCCAAGTAGATTGCTAACTAGCCCAATGGATTGGTAGCTAGCCTAGTAGACCACTAACTGGCCCAGTAGATTGCTAACTAGCCCAGTAGATCACTAACTAACCCACTAGGTCGCTAACTAGCCCAGTAGATTGGTAACTAGCCTAGTAGACCATTAACTTGTCCTGTAGATCACTAACTTACCCACTAGGTCACTAACTAGCCCAGTAGATTGGTAACTAGCCTAGTAGACCACTAACTGGCCCAGTAGATTGCTAACTTGCCAAGTAGATCACTAACTAACCCACTAGATCACTAACTAGCCCCGTGGATCACTAACCCGTCTAGTCGAGTCTCTGCTGTAATGAATTTTTGGACATACGGACCATCATCTCCACTACTTCTACACCAGATTTCTCATTAATATGATATTAAACCTTCCTGTAGAAGAAAAGCAGCTCTCACTCATTTGTTTTTTAAAGCGATTGTCGAAACGTTTCTCCTCTTGTCATCACCGCGTTAGCAATACAACATCACAAAAGTGACATCAGCGTGACACAGGCTTACAATATAAAAACATATTTAACGTGTTTCACGGTGGAGTTTTCCTTTTAAATCTGAATTGAAACTATTAAGAAACTGTCAGCGCTTCTGCTCTGTGTTTGACTCCCGGTGCGAGCGTTACACTCTTCCACAGGCTGATGAACACATGTCGAGCATGTCTCACACTCCCACGGACGCAGTAGCCGCAGCACAAATGCACGGCTGATTGGCCACACCGATATCAATCTAACCGAATCCCTTAAACTGTTCCAGACATCTCTGTCCTGCATGGAGAATAACAATCGGGCCCCGAGGCTAGACAGATTCTGCGCAAATAAATCTGAGGTTAGCAAGCCCTGACAGGAAAATAATTAAACCAATATCCCCAAAAATGGATTTTTTTTTTTTAATCTGTGCAGATTGATTCTCTCGCTGAGTGAATCGCTCTCCAGATAGTCGTTTTTCTTTCTTTCACATTTTTTTTATTTTTTATAGACAGAATAACCTGCGGGTTTTTTTTTGACATAATCCTGGATTATATGTGAGTGCACTGAGAGCTTTAGACGATCCTTTTCAAGGAAAAGCATACAGGAGCTTTGCTCGAAATGCTGAAATGCACCCTGACACGTGCTGCGCTGGGAATTCGGGCGGGTTACAAAAATGACACGAGCGCTCTTGGCCTTTCAAAGCAGCTTGGCGTTCAGAATTCTGACGTGCCCCGTGGAAATCAGTCAGACAGCCGACAAAACACTTTTTCAAATCTAGTTATAACATTTGGCGAACGAGTCGGTGTGACACCATGCCTGGAGAAAGATTTCCCTGAGGTTCACGCTTAATTTGGTGTTTATAACTACCTCGTGATTTATTTAGCATACAGCAGTTGCCACTCGACTAAAAAGATCTCAAGACAAATTAGATTACACCAGAATGCATGCGCCATGCTGACGAAGGCCACACCCACTTCAGGTTTAAATCCGATTACAGATACGGATACGGATTGTTGGAGCGCTAAACTGATGCAGCTAGATTCATTGTGTTCTAGTACAAATATCTACTAAAACATGCTGGAGCCTCTGTATCCTCACACCAGCTGCTGAGCAGTGCTCCTGACATGATCCTGACTGTGAGTAAGGCTTTCTAGAGATTAGAGAGCCTGACCAAACGCTTCTTCCAGACATGTCCAGAGACCAGGCCACACAACTGGTTTCCATAAACAGCAACAACTAGAAGATGCCAACCCAACTGGCCAGGCTTATGTCTGCTTCACGCATGGCCTGCACCAAAGCTGAGCTCTCACCACACGGCTGTGGGAAGAAGCAGAAGTGAAGCTTACTGTAACAGCGTCTGAAGGGATCCGTGGGTAGAACCGGCTTGCTCTCTTATTATATGCTAGAGAAACTTTGGTGTTTTGGATCGGGTTCCTCTCGTAATGACCTCGAGAGCACACAGGAGAACACGGAAGACGGCGATCCATCATGGGATTGTAGATTTTGGAAACAGTATTTAAAAGAGATAAGAGGCAATAAAAATAATAGGGAGACTGAGACAGAAAGAGAGACATTCGAAAATATATATATATAAGCATCTCATGTGGCATGCAAAAAATGGTGGAGGTAAAAGATGTCTTTCTTGTACAGTGGACCAACACTGCAGACCTGAGGTACTCCTGTAGCTTTGGTTTCTTTCTGAACGGACTCCTGAATGTGCCCCGAGAGAACATGGACACAGTATTTAACGGAGATAAAAACAAACAAAACTGGGTTCTAATAGCGAAAGCGAGGCGGAAAGAGAAACGTGATGTCTGTTGTACCTTCTGAAAGATTGAAAGAGTCGCACTCCTAGTGAAAAGAGTCGGCTGAATCGTGTTGCTTTTGGGCTTGAATCGAATCATATCGTTGCTGAACTGGATTCTATTGAAGTGTATCAAATTGTGTTGTTTTTTTTACTGTCTGAAAAGATTATTATTTATTGTAAAAAGAGCTTCCAGTTTCCTCAGCACAAAATCTTGAAGAAGATTCAAAAAGAAATCTTTCTTATAAACCTGCATGCACCGATACGGCAGACCGGAGAGGTCCCCCTGCTACCCTTGTGTACCTTGAGCTTGGCAGCTGAGATCTATTACATCACCAGCATCGATTTATCCTAGAACCGAAGCAGACAGACACCGCATCCCGTCCTGCGGAATCCGGTCTGGTTTGCTAAAATAAAGGGGGAAAGAATGCAATAATATGAAATGATATGTCTTAATTCAAGCTATACCTGATGCTTCTTCGTGAAGTTCATCTGTCATTGGCTTCTGATTAAAAATGAACGCGTGACCGTAACTTATCGGTTGCATCAGCCTGTATGGTAAACCCATTATCTGGTGAACGGAGCCGTTTGGGTTGTCTTCGAACCAGACTCTGCACACTAATGCACACATGCTGCGGCTACCTGACACTGAAAACATCCAAAGGATCTGGAGAAATAGAAAAGCAATCTGGGCTGCTGAACCGTGCATTAGTGTCTTGGCTCCTGCTAGACTGCATACTGATTAAATAATCTGGTTTGTAAATACTGCCTATTTTTTTTTTTTTAATGTTTTCCATGTCTGGACGTTATTGGGATCTGCTGATACCTTTTCCAGGTCTCTTTCGCTTGAATATCCCACCCACCCCTTCTCTCTGACCCTTCACATTCCCCACAATGCTCTGGGTCATATCTGATTGCGTTACGATGATCGCTGTAAACACCGTCGCTGTGCTTCAAAGGCAGATTTATAGAAGAATGTTGCTACCAAAAAGCTCTCAGTGCGCGTCGAAGCATCGTGGAGTTTTCCATCACATAGTTCCTAAACCATGGCTGCGATAAATCACAGCTTTTTGGCCTACCCCGAGGTGAGCCCGTCACAAGCCGGCCACGTAGTAATGCCTTAAGCATGTTTTCTTGAAGGGGTCGCTGTGGGATCGATGCGAGCTTGGCCATCGCGTCTGTGCCTGAGATTTGCTGTGGACAAGCTGACGCTTCGCCAGCGAGCAAAAAAAAAAAAAAAAAAAAAAAAAGAGACAGAAACTGAGAGACTCTGCTTTGCTTATACCGTTGCCTGGCTGCTTCGCTTCACTCGCCCTGCTGCTGCTCGCCGAGGCTCTTTATCACCAATGGACCAGAGCAAAGCACCCAGTCTGGAGCTATTAAAGACCTCCAAATTAACATGAATACTCAAACCAGATCGACATAAATCAAGAACTAATGAGGCTGTCTGAGCCGCTTTGAAAGGACAAATGTATCATGAGATGGATATGTGCCATGGGGGAGATTAAGCAGCATTAAGAAGCTCTGTTGTAGCATTTTAGCACACAAGAGTCCACTAAAAACTCCTTCAGGTTTAAGGTGGGAGTTTAGATTTATAAAGGAAGCAGCACGCTAGTGTGTAAAAGAGAAGATTCAAGGAAGAAATGCCCGTTACCTGTATGTATTCCATGTATGGCCAGATAATCTGTAAGGACAGACAGAAAAACAGCGTAAATAATAAATGTGAGTAAACAAGTCATTATTGTGTCGTCAAAGAAGAAAGATGGATGTGGAGGATTTTACGCTGATGAGGAAGGAAAAAGGAAAGGGATCCGTTTATTACCCTTTTTCTCAGAGTGAAACACTTCATTGTGAATAACCAGACGTCTAAACAATACCGATCGAGTCCCGTTACTGTAATGGACATGATGTAACCTTTCGTTAAAATACACAAAATCATCTGTCTCCAAATATTTAGACTTATCCAGACATATTTTGTTTACGCTGTTAAATGATCCTGAATTAAATCCGATGAGCGAGGAAACGCACTGATCATTTGGGTTAACTCTCTGCTCTCAACTGTTGCCACTTGGGTTATTGCTTCCTATTCATTTCTGCCAAACAGAAAAAAGAGAAGCTAGCATGTTAGGACCTCTTCCAGCTAGTTATCCAATATCATGCTAGCTACCAATTAGGAATTTCCAATTCCAAATTCACGGAATTACAGTTAGCTCTATTGAGAGACGATGCACACAATTAAAATGTAAAAGTAGATCTAATCTTCTGAGTTAGCTAAAGCTAGTTGTTTTTAAACTTAAATGCTAAACCAGTGCAGGTTTTCCCTTAAATGTTTCCTTCAAAGCTAAAACACATTCATGCAAGATGAATAAGCTAGAACATCTGCATGAACTTCCTAAACTGGCAAGAAAGTAAAGCCTCCATGGCTCTGTGTCTTTATTGGTTGGATGATTATGGTCCATGTCATTTGTTATTTTTTTTCTATCAGTTTATGAATACGCAACATTTTATTAAAGCGTTCACTTAGGCAAGGAAGTAAAGTCGACAAGTTTGAATTGATGTAAAATTTTCGGATGTTGAATAAACAATGAACACTCGCCTCGACTAATATTTATTCCATAGGTGAATGAAATAAAGCGTAAATTAAATTACAGCCTGTCACTCACTGATAAATAACAGAAGTCAGGTTTCAAGGCTTTAAGTGTTCGAACCCGCTTTTGAGACTCTTGCGTGAATGTCATTAATTATAGTAATCAATTGTACCACCACAGTGCGGTTAAATTTCTATTATAATTATAGAAATCTATGAAGTAAACAAGCGGTAAAATACGTCAAGGCGTGCTGTTACAGGAAATGAATCCACGTTAGAGTATGTTCCTGTAACAGCGCATCGTAGCAAAGGTTCTTATTCCTCTTATCTTACACAACAGCACCGTTCCATGCATTGATGAACGACGCATCGTTCTTTCCGTCCATTTATAGCTACATTTAATGTCGCAAAACAAAAACGTCCGTTAGACAAATTAACTTCTGTTATTTCTTGCGATACATTGCTAAACAGTCAATCCCTCACCATATTTCTTCTTTCTCTGTCTTGCATTTAATAATAATTTAAAAAAACAACAACCCCAAAACGTAGTCCTGTCTCTAAGCTTTTCAGTTAGACTGTTAGAAAGTGCTGAAAGTGGAGACTCCTTCCATCAAATCTCCTTATCAACAATTACGCATTTTTCTTCGTCAAGTAACAACGGGTTTTTTTAATCGGCTTATTATCAGGTTTACTTCACGTGCAGTGTTTTTCGATAGCCCCTGCTGTTACTATAGAAACGATGACGTCTTAGAATGAGCGCGCTGATATGAATCCTGGAGCTGAAACTGCTGCTGTAACAGAAAATTAATCAAGAGCTTCTGATCAGCGGATCTGGTTTTATCTGGAATATTTGGATGGTCTGATCTTGAAAAGTCATCTCGGGTCAGGATTCCATGTCACACACACACACACACACACACACACACACACAGCTGGGTCAAAATACAAGGTCACGTAGTTGCCAGATGTTGGAACCGAATCTCTCCGCTTTAACCGCCCTCTAAACGGCGCAGCGCGCTTTCATGAACCCCAGGTGAAGTAAGACGAGTCGAGGCGACTCGGAGCAAACCGGTTATTTCCAACAAGCCACCATAGCCACTTCATTACAGTACGAAGGGTTTGTATGTCGACTGCTCGCCCTGACCAAGCCCACACACCATGAGCTCCGGCCTTCCAGTAAGCCTTCTCCTTCCGTGACATAAAACCATGTTCTTCCTCGTCTAAAATAATCCCGCTCCCTCTGCGCTTCCCCTCTTTAAAGAGCGCATCCCTCACGAGGCCGTCTATCATTACGATGTTTACATCCAAGAGGGTCAGGAAATGACAGAGCAGCCTCGTTGAGAGGTGTTTGGCTGTGTTTTCGCTGCGTTACGCGTGTGTTTGCTCTCTGTCATGTTCCAAATATAGGACGTCAGAACGCCATCACTGGCAGAATGATTACACAGTGGGGATTGATTGATGAGGTGGCTGGTTCTTTTTTATTTCTGTGACAGATAGCATCGATAAACAAGCCGACAGTCGTGGGAACTCGGGGAAATGTTCTTTCCGTGGGTCTTAGACGTGTAGGGTTAGTAAATCCATCATTAGCATCAACCAAAGTTAGCGAAGCCAAACAACGAACATCATCCGACATTTATTCGTTTATCTGTGTGAGTAAAAAAAACTACACAACCAAAACATCCAAAATGAGCTCGTGCATAATTAGTACATTCGGGCAAAATTATTAGAATCATTAGGTAACACTTTGCCGTTACAGGAAAACAATCAACCTTGACGTGACGCAGTTCCTGTTCCAACCCACATGTTGATTATTAAGTGTTTATACAAAAATTGTTCTAATTTGGCAGCAATTACAATTTTATCGATTTACTTTTTATTCGTTTACAAGTTAAAATTCTCTCACTTACGTTATAGCAGCTATAAACGGTCTTTCCCTCTCTCTGACTTGTAGACTTGCAGCTTTACCCCTGACACTGGAGACTCCTTCCAGAAATGCTAAATAATGCTTAAAATATATATTTCCTCACTGAATGTTTTTTGATCCGTTTGTTAATTTGACTTTAGAAATAATAACTAGAGTATTAACATTTGAGCTGCTGATTTCGGACCAATCAGAATCGAGCTTTATGCGGTTATGAGACGACATGGCGGCGTGATTTTTATCAGTGAGAGATTATCAGAGAGTCTGAGACGGAGACAGACAGGGAGTGAGTGCGCATTCATGTATGTTTATACGTCGAGACGATCCATCTGTCAGCCATTAACGCAAGACGGTTGCGGCTCGGGGATTCGGTGGCTCTAAACGCCTCTTAAGTGAGTCCATGCAGAAGTCTTTAGCTATAAACGACGGGCTCAGACTGCCGCGATCAGTGAGGCCGCTTGCGATGTAACCCTAATCCTCATGGCCTTCGAGCGCACATCTTTCTGAGCTCTCGGCATAGATGCATTGTTCACACACAGTAAAACACTTAATGTGTCCAGCAGAGCCGTTGGGATTTACAGCACTTCCTCCGAATCTATGGGGTTATTCATCGACTCCTGAGAGCCCTGGCTCACACACAATCACACACACGTGTCCGTCTCTCAGCCGCTCTGGTCTCAAACGCAAATGCATCCAAAAATGTTTTGGGAATTGGGAGCAGATTAAAATAAAATAATAAAATAAAAACAAGCTCATCTAAAAAACTGTTTGTAGACAGAACACATTTTACTCCTCAACAATTGTAAAAAAAAAAACCAAACGAACACATTTTGATACATTTATTCAAAATTTGAAGTGTGTTTAGATGAATATACTCCATTTCTGATAATAGATACCTTCAAAATCCTACATAGTGGACCTTTAGGTGACCAGAAGGTTGTGAGTTTAAATCCCACTTGTGTCCAACGGCCACTTTTTTAGAAAGCATCCTACGCTTAAATGTTCAGACCTGTGCTTAACGTGGAAGAATCTATGGATAAAAAGGATTCGAATATCAATCTGCTGAGAGAAAAGTCGCAATAAAGTCGCAACTTTATCCGTTGAAAAATTGCTAGACCTGATTTCTTACTGTAATTCATATGAAGTTCGTTTCCTGTATACGGAGCCAAGAGGAAAACATATAAAAATACAAAGTTTTTGAAATACACATCCTTATTATAGTGTTTTACGCATAAATAAAGAATAAAGTAGGAATTATTCTGCTATAACAGCAAAATATTACATACGATGTTGTTAAATTTTCATACTGCGTATGGAGTGAGTTTTGTCATTTACATTTATCTCTTGCACAGAATCTACTCATGTGTAAATTTCGTTTACACTGTTTACTGCAAACGGGTGTCACACGAGTGTATCGTTTTTTCTATACAATCATTTCGTTCAGGTTAACGAGGGTCCGTGTTCCGAAAAAAGACGATTCATCAATCTATCTATCGATTTATTTATTTATTTATTAGCATTTTTTTTTTCTTCATCTTTACATATGTAATCATTATGCGTGATTTCACTTAACGTATCAGTAGAGTTCATGTTTCACATAAAGGCTTTGCTTCTTTACTGCAAAAGTCACAGCTTGTTAGAATTTCAAAAACCCTATTCTGCTAAATACAGTAAATATTTATATAAACCCAGTTAAAAAAACAAAACAAAACTGTTCTTACCACGCTGATAAGGAAATGCCGCATTTACGTGTACCGACTTAAGTAGAATAAGGAACGAGCCAGAGAACCTGTTTTATGTTTAAGCTTTTTTAAAGGATGTATTTTTTAGCTGTGAAAATGATCATGATTGGTGGACGTTTCTGCTTCATAATGTCAATAATGGTGATTATTATCAGTAATACCTGCGACAGTTCTGTCTCTATGTGGTCATTATTCCAGTCCGAGCTTACCGGCGTTTATCTTCAGCGCTCTGGACGTCTCAACCGGCACCTCGGGCCACCGTAAAGCCGCTCTCCTGCACAGACAGAGAGAGAGAGTGAGAGAGACCAGAGGAAAACGTCTGTAAACATCATGTTCACAGCCAGCTCCATGACCACGTCAGTCTGTGTAACATGTTCCGCACTTCTTTCAACCAGAGCTAAAACACAAAGGCCCCGATTCAATCAGGCAAAATCCTCCTGCTTTCAGAGCGTGGTGATGTCTGCCAAGTCGCTGCTGCTCAGAGCGATCTGTGAGGCACATCATCGTCTTCTGGGCCCTGCCTAATTTTCCAAAACTGAGTCCAGAGTGCATCAGCACCTGTGCCATTACTTTGTGTGATTGTTCGATTTGGACGCACGCACGAATAGTGAACCAGAGAAAAATTCCAACCCGAGAAATTCCCATCGTTGTTTGTTGGCCAGTACAGGCCTGTCCAGATATAATGGATGGAGCTCTGAAAATGTGGATGAAGATGCATTTGTGGGTCTCACGAGACCTGTTTTTTTTTTTTCTGCGCGAGCGTTCGTGCTTGTGTTCAGCTCCTGATCGTGTCTCGTCTCGTGATGAGAGGAGCAGGGATTGAGATCAGCTTAAGATCAGGTTCTCCTGGAACTGGAGCGCCGTACTCTGCTCATCTAACACTTGACATTGCAGCAGAAATCCAGAGTACATGTGTTTTCCAGGACTAGTTACATATTTCATCCAATTTCATGAAAATCATCTGGATACAAGTTGAGTCACTACTACATTGTGTGACTAAAAACCAGTAGCCAGCCATGTTCGATAGCAACCAGCAAATTTTAGGATAACTTTTAAACCGTACTATGGCTAAGATTAAAACCAGTAGCCATGTTTGCAGTAAGCTAGCTAGCATTAAAACCAGAAGTCTAATTCAGTACTAAGCCATCTAATTTTAAGATAACTTTTAACATGTATGATTAAAGCCAGTAGCCATGTTTGCTATCAAGCGAGCTAACATTTAACCTGCTATGTTAATGTTTCCTACTTTTAGCTAGCTACAATTAAGTAAGATAGCTAATATTAAAACCAGCCAGATTTCCTAGTTAGCCAGCTAGCTTTAAGATACACAGGACACTGTATGAATAAAGCCAGTGGCCGTGTTTCCTTAAGGCAGCTAAAATTAAAAGCAGTAGTCAAATTTGCTAGTAACCCAGCTAACTTTGAGATTGCTATTGCATTGTATGGTTCAAACCAGTAGCCATACTTGCTAATAAGCTAGCTAACATTAAAACCAACAGCTATATTTGCTAATAAGCTAGCTAACATTAAAACCAACAGCTATATTTGCTAATAAGCTAGCTAACATTAAAACCAAAAGCTGTTTGCTAATAAGCCGGCTAACATTAAAACCAAAAGCTATATTTGCTAGTAAGACAGCTTTATTTAAGACAACAATTACACCGTATGATCAAAATTAGCAGCTATATTTGCTAGTAAGCTAGCTAACATTAAAATCAGTACCCATGTTCCCTATAAAGCTAGCTAAATTTATTACAATGTATAATTAAAACCAATAGCCGTGTTTGCTAGCACGCATTAGTCCTTCTTGAGGCCTAGCTAGCAGTATGTTTAGCAGCCGGTAGTGTTGCTGCCTTACAGCTCCAGGCTTCCTGGTTCGACTCTGAGCTTGGGTTACTGTCTCTGTGGAGGTCCGCACATTTTCCCTGTCTGTATGGGTTTTCCAGTTTCCTCCAACCTCCCATAAGCATGCCAGGTTGATTTGCTGTGCTAAATTGGCCCTTGGTACGAATGGTGTCCTTGGTTTCCCTGGACAGACTCCGGATCCAACACGACCATGACCAGGATAAAATTCATACTGAATATGAGTCAATGAACAAATGAATTAAATGAGAATAGCGACTTCATGCTATTACCTCTCCTGGAGCTGCCTGGAAGGGATCAGTCCAGCTCGAAGGTTGGCATCACCGATCCGTCTCGCCTGCCACCAAGTATCATCTTTCTGACTCACGACCTGCAGCACGTCCCCTCTCCTGAACTCCAACCCTGCATCTTTACATGGAATAGCGGGGTCCTCTTTCGGATGGTAGTCAAACAGCGCCCGGACGAAGACCTAGAAGAACCCACAGACGACTCTTTTCTGTTATACGACTCCCCTAGAACCCTTTCCATTTGGTTCTGATTATTTGGTGTTGCAAATTGAATCATAGAAAGCCGCGTCTTCCAAATGCTGGAATTCCGATGGTGGGATGCATATTACCTCGGTGTCATCGGCTTCCAGCTCGTCTTTGGTGCCTGGGATCACTTTGAAGGTTACGGCCCCATCTGACTGCGCCTGGAAGATGTGAACGTGAGATCCTGTTCCAATAAAAGCTTACAAAGCACAGATTGGAGTCATGCAACGAATCCCACAAGGAAATAAATAGAAAACAGAGATGTGGGTCAAAGGAGCAAGCAGAAACATACGTACAGTGAAATATAAAGCCATGTACCAGTATGGGGATGATCTCCTCAGGGTTCTTGTCTTCCACTGGAACTCCGTTGACCTCCCTGAGCTCATCACCTTCATGGATAAGACCTGAATCAACAAGGGCACAAGCTGACTTCAAGTCGCAGGAGGGAACAAAAACCAATGAAAAAATGATGAAATAATGAAAAAAAAAAATGGTTTTTGGTTAGTTACTTCATCAAACAGTTACACCTTTTTTTTTTTTTTTTTTTTACTGTTCCATGTCAGCCAAAAACAGTAAAGATGGAACTGTTATAAGAACATAATCAGTAAAATAATGGTGTGATGCAGCCTGACAAGAAACAAAGTAACACCTTGAAGTAATTTTTTTTCCCCTATAACAGCACATCCTGAAATGTTTTATTCATTCTTTCGATTCGTTTACAGTTACATTTAACATTGTGGAATGTCCATGAAACAAGTTAGTTCCTGTTCTCACTTATGCTTCACCAACATGTCTTTTTTTCCTCTTTCTAGAAAGGAATAAGAGAAAACTGCCGCTTGTCTTGTTAGCCAGAAACACGAGAGTGTCCTTGAGCAAAATACTTTTGTCCTGACACTTCGAGACTTCTTCTGTAAATGTAAAATAATTATCTCTATATACTGAACTTCACACTATCAACATTTTTTCCTTCTTTGTATGTGTTATGTCCTCCAAACAAGTCTAAATATAAAAGAACGGTACATGCAAATGTATAAAACGGTGATTTTCCTTGCGACTGGAACTACAATCCAGGCTGCTGTTATAGAAACAATGATGAGAAATGTACAATGAATCTATAGAACAATTATATCTTTGTAAATAATATTTTTTCCCTCCCTGGAATACAGAAAGCGCCGAGATAAGTAATAACAGCGCAAACAATCCGACCTAGAGAAAAGGCTGTACATCCGACCATTCAAACATTATGTGAAAAAACTTAGAAGGACTTCCGGGTAACATTTGAAGTGTCATAATTATGACATTTAGACATTCAATAACATGCTTTTCTTGCTCCTGGTTGGTGTCACATACTAAACAATACCGCAATAGCAGCCAGAAGTCTTGGATACGGGAAATGACTCCCTTAATTGGACACCTAACACGAAAAAAATTGACAATAGATGTTGCCAGTAAAGTATTGTAATATATAAAGCGCTTTTTTTTTCCACAGTGTAGAAAAAAAACACGGACGTTCAGAAGATTTTGTTACTTGAAATTGCTAATTACTATTCACAAATTATTATTTAGTGCAGAAAAAGCAAGAGAGTGTGAATGTAAGTACTTTTTAAGTACACTACGGGCTCCTGGAGGCCACCGTACGCTCTAATACACGCTTGGAAAGGGAGAGGCAATAGAGGGGCTTTCAGGGGGTCGAATCCTACATAGTGGACCTTTAATCAGTTACGTGTTAAAAACATGGAAATAATTAGTAGTAATAAAGCGATTAAAGTTAAGACCAAGGCCAAAACTGATCAAACTGTAAAAACCAAAAAAAGATATCTTAACAGTGATGTCTTGAAAAAAAAAAAGAAAGGTTTATCTGATATTTCTCATTATGAGAAATTATATATTATATTATATCTCATTACAGAACAAATATAAGTCCATTCACCCGATTTATAGAGATATTTACAAATTTCAAGCATAAAATTGTTTTTAGTCTATTAGCAGATCATTATAAATAAATAAATAAATGTCATTTCAAGCTTGAAGCTTCAAAAAAAAATTTTTTTTCCTGTTTGTTTAAAAACAAATATTAGTTTAATCTGCCTACATTCGATACTTTTACTAGCTAAGATATCTTTCACAGTAACCGAGAGCGTATTAAATGCAAAGTGCCTTAGATGATTAATAACTGTCAGAATGTACAAGTTAACAGGAATGAAAAGTTTATATTGTCACAGATGTTCTGCCAGAGTAGATTCAGAACTTCCTGGATTGAAACGAAGACTACATTTGTGTTGCAATAATTGCATTGTGTAGAATAATTGTGCTGAAAGTACAGAAAGCCAAACACTGCGGTGAAGCATGAAACCAAAGCAGAGAGAAAAAGTAATGAAGGAAATACTGGTCTTGAAGGTTTGAGTTCAGACAAGAAAACTGTTGTTCAAATCCTTCAACTTGTTGACATAATGTGCAATATTTGACGTGTGTCTTTTAAGCCACATTAGAATGAAATTAGCGCTGTGCATGATGAATCGCACGACTTTTTCTTCTGGGGCTTGATTAATAAAACACATTACAGAATGTTGTGCTTCAATTTGACGTTCATTAGCATGACCTCACTTCACTTCAGCTCACACCTACTTAACACCAAGCCGCTTTGCAAAGCGTCCCTGTAAGAAAACATGTAGTTTGTGTACTTTCCCTGCCAGCGCTGCCAACGGGCCACCATTACGAACATGGCCTCCTAAACCACAGCTGTTTAGGTTAAGCCCTCACACACATGTCAACAGCTAGATGAGCTCTGAAAATAAATGCTAGTCCAAATTGTGGTGGCAAAAACAGCACTTTGGAGTAAAAAGGGCTTGTAGTGATGACTCGTCCCGTTACTGTGTAGCCCCACTGAGCTCCGACGGGCCGGGACCACGGTGCGATACACAATACAGCAGCGCGGTACACAGGACTACACACATGCAAATACACAACACTGTGAGACAAGCGCAAAATATACAATAAATACACAGGCAAGAAATACTCAGGGCGATACAGAATGATAAATACTCAGGACGTTAAATACAAAGTGCACGGAAAGATGAATACTCAACTCAAACATATTAAAGACAAAGAAATTCTCAAGATGAAAAGTACTTAGGACAATAAATCCTGAGGATAATAAGTACTCAGGATAATAAATACTCATGACGGTAAATAATAAAGACAATAGATACTCAGTATGATAAACACTTGGGACAGTACATACTCAAGGCCAATAGACATTCAGGATGATAAATACTCAGGGTAATAAATACTTAGGACAATAAACATACAGCAGGATAAATACTCAGGATGATAAATACTCAGGATGATAAATAGCATGATAAATACTCAGCATGATAATCAATTGGAACAATGCATACTCAGGATAATAAATACTCAGGATGATGAACAGTCATGATAATAAATACTCAAGATGATAAACACTCAAGACAATTAATACTCAGGATGATAAATACTCAGGGTAATAAATACTTAGGACAATAAACATACAGCAGTATAAATACTCAGGATGATAAATACTCAGGATGATAAATACTCAGGATGATAAATACTTAGGACAATAAACATACAGCAGTATAAATACTCACGATGATAAATACTCAGGATGATAAATACTCGGCATGATAAACAATTGGAACAATGCATACTCAGGATAATAAATACTCATGATGACAAACAGTCATGACAATAAATACTCAGGATAATAAACACTCAAGACAATATATACTCAGGACAATAAATACTCAGGATAATAAATACTCAGGATGATTAAATACTCAGGATGATAAATACTCGGCATGATAAACAATTGGAACAATGCATACTCAGGATAATAAATACTCATGATGACAAACAGTCATGACAATAAATACTCAGGATAATAAACACTCAAGACAATATATACTCAGGACAATAGATACTCAGGATAATAAATACTCAGGATGATAAATACTCAGGATGATAAATACTCAGGACAATAAACACTCAGCACAATACATACTCAGGATGATAAATACTCAGGACAATAAACACTCAG
>JAQQZR010000018.1:14819687-14849717 GCA_030068235.1 Notoglanidium macrostoma
TAAACACTCAGCACAATAAATACTCAGGATGATAAATACTCAGGATGATAAATACTCAGGACGATAAATACTCAGGACAATAAACACTCAGCACAATACATACTCAGGATGATAAATACCTGGGATAATACATACTTAAGACAACAAATACTTAGAACAGTAAATACTCAGGATGGTAAACCTTGAAGAATAAATACTAAGGACGATACAGGCCTAGGTTCCATTATGAGGAGCACAGCATCTCCTCCCTCCTTATGCCGTCTTTTACAAACCAGAGGGATTCTGCGGGCTCAGTGTTTACCTTTAACTTTCAGTAGTGTGTAGAAAATAGACACCTCCAGCCCCAGATCGAGCTTCACTGAAATGACATGCTTAAATTTTGAACAAAAGCAGGGTCCTTTTTTAGCCCACGGCTGCTCAATTCCTCATCATCAGTAAGAGGAGCGGGCGTGGGCCTGCGCCGCTCTGATGGACTCCATATGTACTCGCAGTTCCGATCAACTGTAAAGTCCTGCTACGGCTTTTTTAAAACACCTAATCATATCTGGCAGCTCATGGAGACCCGAGGGGCACGGAAAAGCTGCTGGTGAGAACCAAAGCCATATTTCTTAGTATCAGATTACCAAATTGCTAGTGGATAGATGACAGAGGATGACTTTTATGTTATATTTTATGTATTTAACAGCTTCACACAGCGAAAGGACAGTCAAGACATCACCAGTGTGTAATGCGGGATTTAATCCGGACCGGCTAAACTTTGCAAACCAACAGTAAACATGTGAAAAAAAACCTCCACTGTTCATTGTGACACACATAGTGCATAGCTCAGTGTGCGAGACCGCTTCGGTGTGTTTTCTCTATCAAATCAGTTGGACTTGACACTGAAATGACCTCGAATGAAAAAGAAGGCCGTCCGCTGTTCCCCTTGATGAAATTTCGCTGTTGCTAACACGTTCGGAGCATTTTTATTTCACTTCTCCGTGACTTACGACGTGTAAGTTTAATTCTCTGATGAGTAAATTGAAGCCCTTGAATGATTCATCTTTGTTCCTCGATTCCAATCATAATCGTGGCAGAAACAAGGTTGGGGGGAAGAAAAACAGCCGCTCGAGCATGTAGATGGCACACGTGGGGAAGAAGAAGTGATGATAAACTTTCCATTTCACCTCTGGAATTCATAAAGCTCCATTCATAAATGACAAGCTCTCCCCCGAATGCTATTCGCCAGATGTTAGAAGGAAAATGAAGTCACAATATTTAAAAAGGAGAGCATTTTATTAGCCCCGCTTCATGATCGGAGCGATCGTGGGTCAGTAGGAAACCAGGTCACGACGGATCTTGTTGTGCTTTTGGTCGATCCAGAGTTCCACTGTTTGCGTGTTATGTACTACGTCCAGGAAATACAAATCCACGTACAGGTGGTGTTTTAAGGTTTAAGAAAACACAAATGTGAGTACAGATGGTTCTTTTGGGAGATGGAAAATGTAATTGTTGAGGTTCTGCGGCCGAGCGTCCCTGTTATTACAGCCTCGATCTGTGTGGCTTCATAATATTGTGATTTGAAATATCCCTCATAATATCTCCCAAATAGCTTGTACTTCTCATTTTAACCACATTTATTTCAACTTTGATTAAAATAATTCCGACAAGACGTTTTAAACAGTGGAAGTCAGCGCTTCAATGGAAAACCGATGCCGTGCAGTGTTATTTTGTCTTCAATGGCAGAAAACAGGTTGGTGCAAAGTCATATTCATTTACAGGAGTGACTTTTACACTGCAGTAAATCACATTCAGGTGCTAAATTCGGATTTCCTAATAGACTTTGTACTGTATTTTATACTTTTAGGGGGGAAATAAAAAAAAAATCCAAATTTCATATTCCTTAAGACGGCAAATGTGTTTTTTTGTATATTTTATATATATAGTTTTTGCTTGTATATGTACATATATATATAAGCATGCAATTCTCCATACATCCTGTTTGTAATTCAGCTTGTACATTTTAAAAAGATTTGCAAATTTGCAAATATTCATAAAAACCTTTGGTAAAATCTTGGCCAATTAAGTGCTTAAGTGATTTTTCTGCCATGGAAGTGTTTTTGAAACGCTGGTTGATTTTTATTTTTTAATCTACCCCTAGCTATCATTGGCAAATAACCGGATTAAGGCTACGTACTTGCACGTCTCTTCCAAATCTAACAGGACTGAAGCGGGTGGTGTAATTTATCAGCAGCCATTAATACTTCACTGAGGTATGGATGGAAATGGCGCAAGTTACCGCACATCTGGGCTCAGAAACGTCCCATAAAATCCAACTAAGATAGCAGAAGTAGCTCCAGTTTCCTCCCAGAGTCCAAAGACATGCAGTTTAGGTCCACTGGATACTCTAAATTGCCCATAGGTGTGAATGTGGGTGTGAATAATAGTGTTCGGCTCTGTGTTAGTCTTGCGATAGGCCGGCGACCTGCCCAGGGTGTACCCCACCTCCCGCCTCTGGGATTGCCTCCAGCTTCCTCATGATCCCGATGGATAAGAGGTATAGAAAACAGATGAATGGATGGATGTCAGAAGTAGTAACTATGGTTACTACTTACCATCAGGTTGGTTACTATCTGACCTAGAGTACAGTCCAGTTGTGCATTCCTTCTTAATACAGTGAGGTAGGAAAATATTTCAGTGCCCCAGAGAGACTAACCAGAGGTTCCTTGCTTTTCATCAGCTGAACAATCCTGACCGAATCTTCTTCTTCTTCATCATCCTCAGCTGCCAGTGATGGAAGTCTGGGCTCGTAGTCTTTCTGGGCTACAGTATCATGTACTGAGAGAAGACCCTGAAAAAGACCACATTCTCGTTTTGCCAAACGTAAAGAAAAAAAACAATACACCATTGCATGCTGTGGAAGTACACGAGATCCTGAAAAAACCCTTTCCCTCTCAACAACAGACGTTCATTCACTGGCCTTTGAACATACATCACTTTTGTGGAGACGAGAATTAGCACATAAAAAAATAGAGAACAACAAATGATCCAAGTAGCACCATATCGTTAAACCACTGAATGAATGAAGCTGTCACTGGTTAAGCTCCTGTACAGGAACCTCTGCCAATGTCTTCTAAGGTAGAAAAGTATTTCTCTGTCCTTTGAGTCGTTGGAGAAGAGAAAACCTGAGTCCTGGGGTACTGTGATGTTTCGATTGGCTACGATGCAGAACACTATGGCTAGCTTAGCCCTAGTAATCATGCTTCCCGAACACTGAGCGTATTTGTGTTGTCTCCAGGAAAAGCACATTCGCTAAAGATTGATTTTCTCCCCCAAAGCGCCTTTCAAGCTAGCTACAAGAATCCTACCAAATAAGGAATGGATTACTACACTCCTTTTTTTCAGTGGAACTACAGAGATGAAGTGTATTCAGCGTATTAGGTGTGACTGATGCTAATGCTATCAGGAAATCTGAAACAGTTGCCTTAAATTTGTGCTAGGAAATCATTTTGTGCTAAAAGTAAAGAAAAAAAATTTGCTCGGCGAAAAGGCAAGTGCAGATAAATGTTTTTGTTTTCGGTCCATTTCACTTCCCGCAGTTGATCTAGGTGAACTTTAACCCTGTGGAATTAATTCACCTTGGATGCTTGGAACCAAGGAGCAATAAAACACTTCAGGGAAATGATCAACAACATGCTGGCGATGTTACTGTTACAATCCGTCGGAGATTTTCATCGTCGCTTGTCGCTAATGTAGTCTGACTAGCTAGCTAACGTTAGCTAATGTTACATATTCATTCAGATCCTCAAAAGGCCTCGTATGAGGAACAGCAAGACAAAAACGTCTGCTAAAAGACGACAACAGGTAGAGTTTCGTAATCTCTTTCAAATGAACACAGATGAAGCTGTACCACAATATCTTAGCATGACTGTGGTGGCGTTTGAGGTTCTCTTGGGTATCCTCACCTGAGCCTATTAATCCTGACCGTTTTCCGACAATTGTCCGTCGGATCTGTTCATTTCAGCGCCAGAAATGAATGTCAGGCTAGAACATGATTGGTCGATGTGTTTGTTTACTTGTGGTGCAAACGCGCTGGAAAATGTCCCTTTTTCGTTGAGTAAAAAAGTGAACTTCGCAGTCACAAAAAGTGCAAAAGTATTGAAGTGCAAAAGAATTGTGTGTAAATCAATAAGAGTGTTTGAGGGATTGACATCACTAAAACACAACAGGGATTTAAGTTCGGAAACGGAAACATGAAGTTTGGAAACGTTGCATTTCCCAATCGCCTTTTTGATTTCCAAAACGCCAATCAACTTCCTTTGGCTCAGCCATCAACACTGACTAGCTGACAGATAAGCGTGTCGTTACACCACAAACTGATTCAGAACATAACGGGCTTTTGTGATGGAAAAACATTAACTAGACCAGAAATTAATGTCAGTATATTTATACCAGTGTGACAGCTACAGCTACATACGACACAATACTGAAGAAAAATTGTTTTGTTGTACTTTCATGTAGTAATTGACATTAATCAGTGTCCGGTCAACTTGAGATTTTTCCTGCAGCAAACCAGCAGCCAAAGAGCAATGCATTGAGTGTCATCTCGCTTTTCTTTTTTTTTTTTTTTCCACTGACTGTCAGTTGAGTTTATTTGGAAGCAGCTACGCAGTCTGGATTGACATTTGGACATGCGTTTGGAAATGGAACATGAGTGTTAAAGACTAATTGGGAATTATGTTTGGAAATGAAGCGTGAATGGAAAAACCAAATGGGAAATACAGTATCCATCCATTTCATTTCCAATTTACATGTATATTTTCCATTTTCACCCATTCCGTTTTCCTACTTTTTATTTCCAGCTGTGATTTGGCTTTTTTTAATCATCCAATCATCTAGCAAGGAACAGCGGTTTTCTAGCAGGTATATCATCATGCAATAAATTTCGCAAATTACGTTGTAAGTACATACAGTAGATACCGTGATGTGCAGAAAACCTTTATATCAGTTCTGCAATTATAATTTTATTCGCTTCCAGCTTTGATCCATGCACAGCGCACAAACGTCATGACTGAACGTGCTACGTTACCTGAACATGGGTTTTACCTAGCACGTGCAGCAACTCCGCAATGTCTGGGCCGTCCTCTGAAGTATGCAGTTCTTTCATTACCTGCAAGGCAATATTAAGAGTTTACCAGTATAAAATACGCAATATGAGAAATTCATACAGCCTACAAAGAAATAATTGCAGTGTAAATGGTTCCTTTTTGCACATCTGGCCTAGTTTACACTTATCTTTGCTTTCTTTGTCCTGTATATATAATGAATGAGCCGTGTTTAATATTTGCGTTGGCTCTTTTAACTCTGTGAACTCAGATTTACTGTAATATGCCTACCAGAGCCAATAAAATGTGATTGTGCTTTTCAAATGTCTAAATAAGACCCTCTATTTGGCTGGTGTTCAGCCTGCGAGAGTCAAAAGTTGTTTTTTTTTTAAAAGTGTCTAAATCATCACCCTGTTCATCACTAAGAATGGAGGATTAAAACTGACCCAGGTACAAAAACGATAGATTGAGCAATGCAGCAGGCAGCAGGACAATAAACGGTCTGAAATGCGAGGTTTTTTTTTGTGAAAAGGGAACAAAATGTATTCTTATTAAAAAAAAAACACAACAAACCTCTAAAACAGGGGGGTCCCGAGCTGCTACGAGTCAGGTACAAATTGGTGCTGAACTTCTAAAGCACACATCATACGCTTGCCTAAATATCCTCCACATCATCGCTCTTTAAATTAGTACAGCCCCTGAAGTTCCTCTACACTTCCACGGCCTCACAATTCACGCTTCACTCCACTAACAAGCAGCACAGATCACAATAAAGAACAAAACAGATGAGATTAGCATGCTAAGTTTGTAATATTAGCATGCTAGCTAAATGATCTGCTCTTGTTCCAGGAGAGGTTTTGCACGTTTACCTGGTACACAGTATCTGTGACAGTCACACTGCTGTGTGTAACTTTCGTAACACTTCTGTTATACGTGTAAGAACTCGAAAAAGGTGGTAAATATGATTATTAGGGCTTCCAGACGGTACAACGTGAATTCTTGTTGGTACAAATGACTTACGTTTCAGTACAATTTTTTACTGTTAATACGATTTCTGTTCCTAAGACACCGATCCGATATTTGATGTTACTACCGAATCTGCTATAATACAATTTTGATTCATAAGGCGACGATTCAGCATTAGACAATAAAATTTAATCTGCGATGATACGATACAATTTCATTCCCTAAGCTAAAGAGTCGATATTTGACGAGACTACTGAACCTGCTACGATGCGATACGGTTCGATTTAGTAGCGTCTGATTGATATGTCACCAACCTGCTGTTCATTTGCAAAGACGACATGGAGATAGAAGGACTATTTGAAGTGTCACGAGTCACACACTACTGTACTAAACCCGCATTCTTTCACATGTTGCTCACAATGTTGGGTTTCTTTTCCACCAGAGAAGGTATAACTCTAAAATCTTCCATCCCATAGCTTGAAGAAAATGTTTTCAGATGGAAAAATAACACAGGATCTCCATCACTCCAAAAACAATTGAAAGGCTGCAATTCTCTGTAGACGGTGCTGAATTCCGGCCAGCCGATGGGACAACCGGTTGGATAGGGTTAAACCAGTCCGAGTGTAAGAATAGCGCCACTGTTTGCATTGAAGGTCAAAAGTCATTGCCTGAGCTTCACCAAGCAATCAGGCCGGCCAAGTTCAGTGCGGTCATGAACGTCACCAGACGTGACATTTACATGAAACTCGACACAGGGCTGTGACATGTGGAAAAACGGTTTTAGCAGCTTAAAGCGCCAAAATGTCCTCTTTGCCTCCACTGAGTGGCCAGATGGAAAGCGAGACGGCTCAAACCCGGTGCGTGCTTTAAAAAAAAACAGCCGGCGATCGTGATCACAGCCGAGAGATAATCTTCTGTTTCAACCATCACCGCAGATCCGAACTGATACGGCCAACCCTCCGCCAAGAGCAAAATGGCTTTCGGATGATTCAGCAAGAAACTATTAGCGTGTACAGAGTCGAGATTGATATCTAAAGCACAGCGGGACACCACTGAGATAGACATGCTAAGTTCATCAGGAGCTGAAGAAGAACTTCCTTCCTGACAGACAGAGGAGCTGGATAACGTCCAGTCCAAAGACCCTCCTCACCAAGAACTGTGTTTATTTCACTTAGATCGGTCCTGAAAAATGGTAAGAATTTTAAATGAATTTGAATGAAATGTTGTTTCCTCACATCTCGAGGATCCCTGGTTGGATCATGAGCTGCAGTTCCTGTTACTGAGAATTACATGTTCATCTCCAGTGTGTGCGGTTTTTCTCCAGGTTCTTCACTTTCGTCACACCTGATTAACACCCCCAAACACGTGCTGGTAGGTGGACAGGCTATGCTAAAATGCCCCTGGGTATGTTTCTGTGGGTTGGATGGTGAACTATTCTGTACAGTCACATTCCTGACTTATAGTCAGTGTTCCTGGGATCCAGATCCATCACAACATGTGACCCGTGACTAAGATAAAATGATTATAGTTAAGATGAATCAGTCAGTCAATCAATCAATCATTCAATGAATGAATGAATGAATTAATTAATTAATTGTGTGACCCTGATATTCAGATTCAGTTCACATTCATAAGTAGTGTGTTCCAAAAAGGACATTTGTTTGTTCATTCGTTCGTTCATTCCACCCACCTAATTAATATTAATATAATAGTAAATATTAATTTGGTACTGTTAATTTCAGTCAGTGTGGACTTTATTTTATTCCCTGATGATATGAACGTGATTATAAAACTTGTTCAGTTTATTATTTGAAGACGACTACTTACTAACTAAGTGTTAGTTAGTTTGTTCGTGTTATTGATGGTGCATTGATGTTTTGTTCATGTTCGAGTTCTTTGTCTAGCTCCGCGTCTTTTCCTCCGCGTCTGAAGAACACGAGAGTCTTCTGGAAAGATGTCTCACCTCGCGTGCCAGCTGTTCAGCGTGGTCCTGGATTGGTGCTGGTTTCTGGTAGCCAAACCTCTGTAACCTCTCATGGAGCTGTGTGGAGAGAAGCGCAGTGTGAAGGAGCCTCCATGGTGTCTCAACACGATCTGTGTTCCTGACACGGCCAAACTAAACCGTTTAGATACGCAAGTCCTGTTGAACCAGTTCGGTTATTTTGGATTGAAACATTGATGTAAAAAAACTCTCTCGTTTCTGCAGTTCTTATGTGTCTACCAAAAAGCTTCATGTCCACCGTTCCCTTCGTGGAACACTACAGCGTCCTGTTTAGAGTTCATCGTGTTTATATGTTTATGTGAAATGTGCATAAACTCAACGTGTTCTTTATTTGGGCAAATCGACAGCAAGGCCAGCACCTGTTTCCCAGGTTTCCCGATTATGGATCAGTTTGTTGCTGTCTGTCTGTGCTCTGACCCCTGGCTGTGACGGACTGATGGATCGCCCCGAGTAAATATCCCGCTGCTTTTACGCACTCGCGTTCTGCTACACGTTCCATCTGACCCGACGTGGCTTCTGTTTTATAACAGCATGGCCTGAACTCTTTTATTCTTCTTACACAAATCCACAGAAATCTGCCAACCCTTACATTTGTTTAGTTTTTGAGAATCATATGTTTTTCATCATACATTTTTATCCATTTATAGCTACATTGAATATTGTCACTTGCACTTTTTCTTTCTTTCTTTCTTACTCTCTTTTTCTGCTGCTTTATTTATTTATTCCTTCATTTATCTATTTATTTATTTATTTTTGCTTTTTGTTGTCTTTCCTTTGCCTTTGTGTTTCTATCTATCTATCTATCTATCTATCTATCTATCTATCTATCTATCTATCTATCTATCTATCTATCTATCTATCTATCCTTTCTTTCTTTCCAGTTTAGAGTTTTTCTCATTTAATTGCTGTTATTGAAGCCATGCTGTCCAGCTGCTGATTCAGACCTCGATCAGTGTCAGTTTCGATTCCTCCGATCAATAGCGTGCCTCCATCAACATTTAAACAATCAGCCATTTATTTTTGGGATTTCTCGTCCAATCAATCGAGTATCAGCCGTGACAGCACGTCCAATGATAGGGCTTGCTGAGTGAAAAACCTCGGCTGTGTCATATAACAGGCTCCTTGTTCTCTGGGTGAACTCGCAGATGCTACACACAGCTGTGGGAGTGCTATCAGTGCTGGGAGAAAACACTCCTTTCCTATTCATTATGTGCTCTTTGTACCACAAGTTATCTTTTCTTGTAATAGTAATGTTTTCAGACTACTAATTCTTTACTTTTCTTCATATTTCTAAATATTCACAATATGTTTGCAGTTTTTCCTCAATTGCTTGGCACATTTCCTGAAACATTCTTAAAATGATCAAATCTTTAAATGCATTGCCTCATCAGTTAAACCATTAAACCATTAAATTCATCAGAGGCACCAAAATGAAATGCCCCTTTAATATTGTTTTAGTTAAAACTTTCAAAATGCTAAGGTAGGGTGCCAATAAGACTGTTTTTCAATTAAAGTTCATTTATCCTGTTTGCCATTGACAACACTGTATCAAGACAATGAATTTCTCTTTAAACAATTGATTACAGTAGTATAGCTGTCAAATCAAAAGTCATGCATTTTTAAACAAATATATGACTTTTTTTAAAATACACATATTTAAACAAATATGCATTCATACTGTTTCAAAAGCATATATTATTGAATATTTTTCTTTTGCATCGTCAGCTGTTTTTACAGCATACTGTAGTACTGGAACGTAAAACAAAATTATTACAAACATTGTCTACATTGTACATATGATTTTTTTTAAACAAAAATAGATTATGGTGCATGCAACAATAAGTGAATATTGAAATAACTGGAAAACATTACTGTAAAATACAATAACTGACAATTTCATCCTATATTTCATTCTGACATCCATGCAGGTCTGCCAAAGCATTTCAACCACTTCACACCTAATGTTCTGGCTCATTATAGAGTAGAATGTGGGAAAGATCATTTTCAATTATGCAACCACCCTCTACGTGCCTCTGCAGTGATGTCCTACATCACAACATCCATTGTTTCCAACAATGGCAATTAGGCTGACGGTTATAAACTTTACATCTCCAGGCAAAGAAAATTCCTCTATGGGGTTGAGGAAAGGGGAATAAAAGATGGGAGGAACAACATCAAAAAATTGTGGATGTGTGACAAATCGTTCCCTGATCAGGTTTGTACAGTGAAAGATAACATTGACCCAGACTACTACTATATATTTTGTAAGTTATTCCTTTCCAGCTCCCTATCATTCTTACATAGCAAAGCCAGATTACTACTGTTTTATGCATTATATGAATTTCACAGTTTTCACTAATGTAAATATTGTGCACAGTGATCAGTGTGAGAGTGAGAGTACTCACTCTCATTCACTAGAAAAGCACTGATCTAAGTTATGAGTACCAAAGCTTTCACAATGCATCGATCTAACAACTGAAGACAACTGTACTTAATATTTGCTATAATGATTCAGTTGAGGATTGCAACAACTTGATTAAGAAAAACCGTAATACAAAAAAAAAGTCATGTTGACCTTTGTTTGTAAGCACTAACTCCATTTCCCAGAATCCCTCACCAAACAATGAACAAGACATATCACCTGATCAGTCACATGACCCTTCTAATCACATGCACCTGTTCCTAATCACTGATTTCTAACAATTGCACACAAATACACACCACAAACTTGTTTAAATTCAACATTTATATTCACTGAACTTGAGATATTTCACAGGCCCTTTTAAGACACCGTCCATTCACCAGGGGTATTCATGTAAAATCTGAAAAGATCTATTCACATAAAGTTCCTTGCTTACAAAGATACAGATAAGTGACTAACATGACTGAAAAGTGACAACAGTTACATTGTAATGCTGATCCTTTAGTTGAAGTGGTTATGTTTTGTTTTGTAGTGTTGCTTCACAATTACTTTTGACTTGAGCTGTGGACTCTGAACAGATTAGTCACATCAGACATTTTTTAAATGTAGCTAGTCTCTGATTCTTCAGCTATATTATTTACATGAATGTGTGTTGTGGGTGGAACAAAAAAAATCTACTGCAGGAATTCATGTTTAGAAAACTAACATCAGTCTTGTTGTCATTTGTATTGCTTTTTAGAAGACCCTTATTCAGCTTTAAATCCTGCGTCACAGTCTAAAGTTCTTCTATTATTGATGAGACCACCTTAATTTTAGCCTTCTACATGCTCTAAAGTTCCTCTTTCAGTACCTGCTGCTACTTTAGCCTCCCATATACTTTCTTGTGGTCTTTTTGTTAACTAGTCTTGATTTATTTTTTTTTGGGAAGAAGTGACACTGTTTTCCGGTCTCTTTTAATATCATCACCCTACGTTATAGACTTTCTCATAGTGTCTCCTTACCGAAGGCGACAGTTTAATAATTCTATTATAATTTCAAGCATTATACATTTTTCTTTGTTAAAAATCATCATTGTTTATTAGTTTTACATTATGTATAACATTCACCATATACAGTAGGTCCCATTGAAGGAATTAATACACATTAATATAAACCAGTGATTTGTCAGAGCAGCTCTTCTAGAAAATAAATCAGTAACTTCACCAATCAGAATCAAGAGAGAATTCAATAGAGCTGTGGAATAAGTAGTATCATCCCAAGCCTTCAGGCCTTTAATAATATAGTCAATCTATTCCTATAGCTATAAAATGTTGCAATTATAAAAAGATTAATATTATACCAACTTCATCTTTCCATCCACTTCTATATGACCAACCCTATGCGCTAAGGTCTTGCCTTGCATTCTTTATTTTCTTTATTTTTTATTTATTCTTTCTTTATACTTCATTTGCATTCTTCACATTTTTGGCACTACTTGTATCAGGAGGCCCTTTAAACCAGAGAACAAAGGACGACATGGACACACACTGCTGAGATGATTTGTGTTCATCAGAGAAAAGAGGAGGGAGGACAGGGTTAAGAGTTAAGGAGGACAGCCTTACCATCTGCACCAAACCTCAGCTCTTCAATTCCTTCATCACACCTCCTTCTCCTCCTCCTCCTCCTCCTCCACACTCATTTGCCCTTTATGAACCAGTGATGCATGGTTTTTGACTTCAGTCCCTGATGTGTCCTAAAACCTGGTTTGACCAGAAGGAGTTCTCAAAGCTTTGCATCCTTATTCATTTTTAACACCTGTTAATTTTGTTCCCCCATGTTCTTTAGACAAAACTCAAACCAAATGCTTCTGATTTCACAGCAGTGTACTTTGCTTCCCCAGTCCAGATGAGGAAGCTTCGCATGGAATAAGACTGTGAAGTGTGCTTACCCAAATCACAACTTTTATTTGAAACAAACAACCAGCATGAAGCTGACTACAGAAACAGTTAAGACTAAAATGACACTTAAGATGAACACTAAAATACTTGTGCTTGCTGTTATAACAAAATAATCAGTGATGGGAAGTGCAATGAAGAAGTTTAGATAGTGGAGTTATTTTTTTTACCACCCTGAAATTATTATTTTCCAATAACACACATCCCAAAGTGTTTTATTCCTCTTATATCACAGCAATTTGCTTTTATTACAGAAGGTCACATTGTACTTTGTATCTAGTTATAGTTACATCTAATGTGGTGGAACAGTTGCAAACAAGTTAGTTCCTGTTATTAGTTCTAGGTATTAGCTCTGACTGTTACCAAACAGTGACACTGAAGACTTCTTCCAAAATGCTAAATAAACCTCTCCTCAAAGACAATTTCTCCATACCAAGAATATTCTTTAATCCATTAGTGTGAAGCGTTCACCACGTCCCTGTTTAAGAACAAGAGCATTAACATAAATGCGTGAGAGCTTTTTATAGAAAGACCAATCAGTACCAAGCATTCAGCAGAGCTGTGGTATAAATATTCACACACCCCTGAATAAATTGGCACTTTAGAAGACCGTACTAAATGTACAAAGCGATGTTAATACAGCACAAAGAATCCAAAATAAATAATAATGATTTATGGTTATAGTCATCACAGACAGTGTTGGCAATAATTATTTTTATCCAGCTCCCACCATAAATTAACTTCTCAATGTATTAGACTCAGACCTTATTATAAACCTTAAAGAAAGCAGAATGCTGTCCCCTGTTAAAGCCATTATACAGAGCAATAAAAGTGGCCTTTGAGTGTTGAGAGACGTGTTGGGATTCAAAACATGTTATAGCAAATGGCCATCTGCAGCGCGTGGCCCGGCACATCCAGCCAGCTTTTCGTCCAGCGCAGATTTACAGCGCAGGGCCTGGGCTGCGCACACAGACGGCCGGCCTGTGTGTGTGTGTACGTGTTAGTGTTGCAGGGACACAATAGCAGTGTGTGTTTCACACATGTTGAAGAGAGAAGGGCTTTAGAGTGCAAACAATAAGCCCAGCCAACAGGTGTGCAGCTGGGACTCGCTGTACAGAATAAAGCACTGTTCCCTTGTTAGTTGTGCTTTACATAGGTTAAAAATACTCAAAATGCTGTGGAATAAGAGGAACTTGGGGACATGCTATTATTAAAAAAAATCAACTTCAGGATTGCAATCCCCCTTTTCATTATTTTCATGCAGCACACTGATTAATTACAATTATTCAGCCAATTTGGGAAGAGAACAATAAAGTACTTTAGATCATTTCACAGAAACCGAAAACCAAGACTTTTATAAAAGTAAAAACACTTGTCATGTTTAGAAAGGAGGAGAAAAATTTTGAACTGATTTGATCAGATCATTTGAGTACACTAAACAAAAGCAGAGAAGGTTGTAAGTGAGCTGAAAAATAGTGATTATGATTGTTTTTACTTGTCTTATCCTTATGCCTTATCCTTATGATCCTTATGCTTGTTTTGCATTTTCCATGATTTCAAAATGACATCTACTTGCATTGACTAGTTCTCTCAACAATGTGCTTGGCCAAACTGAAGTATGAAGTTGCACAGTTAGCATGAAAAATGTCATCATCAGATTATTATTTTTTTAATCAACGTTTATACTTGGCCCCTCCGTTCATCCTCTGAGGACAGATGAGCGCCAGCTGGTCTAACAAACTTGACATAACTGATATAACTGGTGGAATAATGACTGAAACAGTGAAAGACGGTATAAATTACAGGTTACTCATATACGACACAATGAGGAAGTGATGATTTATGACCAATTATGAGCCAGTTATACTTAAGACACAGGAAGAAAACCCATCACAAATGTGTGTACTTTATTAAATAATGAGGGGGGAACAATATCGTAATGACAATTCACATTTCAGGTCCGTATCAGGTTGCTAGTTGACATTAACATTGAGGGCTGCTTTATTGGACTCGTTCAGCAGTTGTAAAGCACATGAGGATTTATCATGGGATATAATGTAATGATACATTTCCTTTTCACAAAAAAGGCTTTGTAGGGCTTGAGACACAACATCATACTGTAAAAGAAGAAAGAAGCAGGTACAAAGCAAAATTTAAAAGCGTTTTGGAATCGGATTTCACCATGAACATCCAAACACATCAAAATATATATAGTATTATATATATTATATCCATCCATCCATCCATCCATTATCTATACCGCTTTATCCGTCTGGGTCGCGGGGAAGCTGGAGCCAATCCCAGCATCTTGGGGTGAGAGGCGGTGTACACCCTGGGCAGGTCGCCAGTCCACCACAGGGCCAACACAGACAAATAGCCACACACGCTCGCATTCACATGTATGGGCAATTAAGAGTAGCCAGTTGATCTAATCTGCATGTCTTTGAACTGTGGGAGGAAACCGGAGCACCCAGAGGAAACCCAGGTGCTCCCTGGTGCACAGGGAGAACATGCAAACTCTGCACAGAAAGGCACCCTGGACGACCCGGGGATCGAACCCAGGACCTTCTTGCTGTGAGGTGACAGTGCTAACCATCGTGCCGCCTTATATATTGTATATAATATAGTATTGACAAACAGTTTGCTGATGAAGATCATTAGATTTCCATTCATCTGAGATGGTTCTCAATCACTCATTCCTAGTCTAATTTTATAATTATCCCACTTCTCCTTTTATAATTACTCCAATTCTCGATGTGGATTGGTCAGAAGGTGTATAATTTTCTATAACAGCAGCTTTGACAGCAGTTTCAGCTGCAAGACGAATCACAAGTTTATAGTTCTAATATGTTATTGTTTCTATCTAACTTACACAGGGACTTGTATAACAGGTGCTCCATGTATACAGATTAGAAACCGTATAATTGTTCATATGATTTCTTTGTGGAGAAGTTTAACATTTTTGGAAGGAGTCTCCAGTATTAGCACTTAGCAACAATCAGCGATAATGCTGTAAATCTATGTTCTCTGCCATGGGTAAGTCTTCAGGACAGAGGGCTTTATATTTAGGGCTGTTTTTGTGTCTTCAAAAGTGAGACAAATGAGTGGCTGGTGAGGGAACGACTGTTTATAGCTGCTATAAGGTAAGTGGTACGAGGAAATAATTTGTTTTGTGGATATTTAACAATATTTAATATATAAAATCTGTAAATGGATAAAAAGTATGATGCATCATTCTTTAATAAATTGAGTTGACAAACTTCTGTGCTATATAAGGACATTTAGGAACGTGCTGTTATAGGAAAATACTGAATTTCAAGTGGGAAAAGTAACTCCACTTTGTGCCTGGCTGCGCCACATCACTTTGTCATTGATTATTTTCCTATAGCAGTGCACCCCAAGTGTCTGATCACTTACTTTAATTACTGAGAGTTCCGATGTTTCGACCTACCAGGTCCTGTAATACTGAATATCCCAAAGGCTATACATTGTATTAGAACTGAAATGTGATGAGAACAATCTGACGCCTACTAAACACCATGATGCATTCTGTGCTATATATTCGGAAGTCTGGGGTTAGTCTTGCAGACGAGGATGCGTTTTTAGAAATACAGGATGTGTCTTAAACAGTTGCGGTGGTTAAGTTGCGTGTGTGTGTGCACATTGGCCGGTTACTCTAGCATGTTTTTCAGACCCGTTGTCGTGTTTCTGTGTTTGTGTGTGCATAAAAGTCTCACATGTGTTTCTTAACACTATTTAAAAAAGGTTAAAGGAAGTGAGAAACACAACAATTATGGCACTTCCTTTTTTGAGCTCCCAAACCTCGAGACACACAGGCACCTCAGTTAACAATCTGCATCGTGTTTCACATACAGAACAAACCCATGGGGAAAAAGTCCAAATAAGTTCGAGATACCTTTTGCAACATTATTATTAATCAACAGAATGATCTATAATCAACAATAATACTGCTGACTTCAGTTCTCCAAGAACTGGGATAAACATAATTTTAAGTTAACAAACTTAAAAAAACAACAACAAAAAACAGTCATTAAAAAGGAACTATCAAGCTGGCATCCGCACCATCACAGTAGCAGTACACAATTCATAGTATATGTTCTTTTTTTTTCTTTTTTCCTTTTTTTGCTACATAGTGACATTTACATTTCATTTCTACTAGTCTGCATGGACAGACATTCTACACAGTGTCCTATTTAATTCTACTGATTTATGCACATAAATATGTAGCAGCAGTAAAAACATAGATGTAACCACAACTCATGGAGTAACGGCACCTTGCAGTGTGGAGTCGACCTTAAATACAACATAAATCCTGAGTCTTTCGCTGAGGCCAGACTAATGTGTGCTTGAAGAACAGCCATAGAACGGAGCACATGTCCTTGAGTCTATCCAAAGATTCACTCTTAAATAGCACCGTCCTGCCTTTGACCCTTCAGTAGTCGTTGAATCCATTCTGTGGAGTGTCTTTTTTATGAATTGTGTAAATTTATGAAGTCTCTGGTATTCTTTTCAAACAAACTTTTAAAATATAGGATCATGGTGTGATTCCACAAGGGTGCATGATTGGACCGTTTTAATTTCCATAAATTATGATTGTTGATCCAGTTTTGTGATCATCACCGTTCTACTATGTGTATAGAGGAAACGAACATCACTGAGACGACAGCTAATGGACCAGATGTTTGATTTTCCCATGACAAGACATAAGCAGACGCTGGCTTATAATATTTTATCCGATGGGCTGGACATTCGGACGTGCTGTGTACACAGCTAGTCTAAATACCCAGATGTCTACAGAGCTGCTGTATGGAATAGATACACTGATTAAACAACTTTAAGGCAAAGATAAACCCCAGACCATGAGGTAATGCTAACCAGATATAAAAATCCAAGTGGAAGCAGAAGTCATTGCAGATTCAGCGTTCCCTAACAGAGGCCTACACAGCTCTTATAGAGAGCCTTCACATATCAGCCCAGGCACGAACACCACTCTGTCTGTCCTCTCCCTGCACAATGTGGCTGATTTTGAATCAGTTGAGACTGGGCCAGAGACAAGACAGAGTGTGTTTGGGGAAAGAATGTGAAAAGCAATGGATCAAACATGACCGTGTGACAGCAGAACACCTGAGGTTTTGAATGCCGGCTATAAACATAACTGTATTATAAGTTGTATTGTATAAACTGTATGAGTCATCACAGTCTATTCCTGACCCTTTCACCCTCTTAATCTTCCTTTAGGATTTTATCTCTTAGAAGACTAACATAATGTACAGTATACAGGCGCTCTGAGCTAGGCCTCAGGCTTTACACATGAGTTATATCCATAATTCATTATCGATGCTTTATAGTGAACCTCTACCCACGTGAAATATGTTTATATTGAAATATTTGTTTGTCTGATTCTGGTGCTAATTTGATGGTTGGTGCTGTATTTTTTTTTTTACATTTGTCATTTGTCATTGTTACAGCAGAGACTCGGCTAGGCTCGGCTAGTTCGCAATCTATGAGATTGACTGCAGAATTAGCATGGAAGCTAATTCACTGGAAGCTGATCTGTTTGAGCAGAGTGTACAGATGAGGAGGTGAGAACTGGACGGAATAAAGGACTAAAGAGCTGCTAAATCACTCTCTTCCTGCAGAGGTGATGCAAGGGCTCGAATGTTATTGTGGGTAATGTAGGAAACATTTGATCACAGCGAAAATAGCCCAACATATCGAATGAAGAATCAATTTAAAAATGAATCTTGGATGCCACATGAAGATCACATGCTTAAAAGTCATTGAGGGCAGATTTTTCCTTTAAAGTTGAAGTTTGTGATTTTTAAAGTGTTTCTTGACATATAACAATCCTATGATTTTATCATATAAAAAGATTTTATTAAGAAGACAACTCGAGTCATTTGAGGGGATAGGATTGGTTGCAGGGAAGAGGAAGGACATTTCAAGAATAAAAAACAGCAATTCCCTGGTTCATCGTAAGCATTGGCTAATTTCAGTGGAGGTGTGTGGAATATCCAGGCTTGGGATGTTTGTTGGGAAGTGAGCATAATTCAGCCTTAAGAGACTTACACTGATGTCTGATAACAGATTATGGAGCAAAACCGCTCATTGTTTTCAGTCATCTGCTGCTTTTTAAATATTGGCTGTTCATATGGATGTTACATAACTGAACTGCTAGGCATCCGATGGAGAACGAGTGTGTTGGATGCTGTGGTGGTGCTGATGACCCAGGCAGAACAGGAGAGAGAACAGACAGAAATCTCTGCTGATCTGACTCATGTATTTGCTGCATTTTCATCTTTTTGTTCTTGACTGGGGTAGAAACGGATTAACAGATTATCAGTGAGTGCATGTATGTGTGTGCGTGTGCATGTATGTACACGTGTTTCAGCGTGAGTACTCATCTAAAATAATTGCATGAGTGAAATGCCTGGAGATTGTAATCATTTTTTTGTATTTCTGTGTGTATAAGTTGGCTGGGTTGAAGATGATACCTCCTGTGGCACTGCAGTAAAGCACAATCAGATTAATGGTTATCTGCAAAGCCACGTGCTGCTGTCTCAGATTCATGATCTGACCCACAACCAAACAGCTACACCTTAAAAATGTAGTTTAGCTATGTGTCAGTGTACTATTTCTTTCTAAAAAAAAAAAAAAAAGTATTCTTGGAATGAAAATTGAGAGAAGTCTATAAAGGTACTTTTGGACACCTGTCAATTCTTTTTATATCATTTTCGCTTTCTACACTTTTAAATGAGGTCTTGCTTTATTCAAGAAACTGAAAATGAACTAAATGTTACATGAACAAGGGCTCGTCTTGAGTCTGAAGGTTAATATGATGAGTATAACCTTAACTTTCATACAATCAAAAGCTCCCTGTATCCCCGAAAATCCCCATGTCCTATCCGTCAGGACACAAACCTGGAGAAAAGTCGGCTGTGCGTGACCACAGTGACCTGACAGCTTTTGGAAATGCCTGAACTCATCTCTTCATATTCCCTTCACCAAAAATATACTTCCTTCCTCCATAAAGCATGTCCTGTCAAAAATACACACACATACAGATTTTTGCTGACCACCAGCCTCAGATAGGTAGTGCAGGAGAGAACAGACGCGTGACACAGAACAAGAATACAGGCCAAGCGTTATGGATTAGCCCTAAAAGCAGGATAGCCTGGCAATAAGAACAAGTGCTGTGTGTCTATGTGTGTGTGTGTGTGTGTGGGGGGTAATCTGTTAATCTTATTAACCCCACAACACCCTAAATCTGGACTCATAAAACAAAAGGAAGGACAACACAGTACCAAACTGCTAATGGACGTCTACACACACACACATACACACACACGCACAGTGCTTTCACTTGGATTTTCTTACGGAAAAGTCACATTAAATGTACACAATCTCTCTCCTGATGATCCGATCATAGTATGCTAATTTTTTGACCAGCTGTTAGCCAAAACATTAATTTTTTGCACTGTCAATTCTGTCATATCTTTAATAAAATCTTTTTTTTTGCTATTGTGTTATGGAGGAAATTTACATCAAATTGTAAATTACCCACATTGGGGAAACTCCAACTTTGGAGGAAAGTTTCTCCATTGGTGAAACGTTCCCAGAGAACATTGTGGTCTGTTAATATTTTGCCATGGGATAGGCGGACCGACTAGTGTTTCTTCCATGAAGATGGACAGTATCCTAACACTCTGGATGGACTACCCATTGGTCAAGTATTATCAGGCGTGTGCCATTCATTATGTGGAGAGTTATAGGCTGAGATTTAGGCTTAAGAAGGGCTCAGGTGGCAGACTTGTGGTCTGTGTCAAATGTGAGCAGCCTGATGTCTTTAACATCACACAGTTTCATTTTTAACCCAATGATCCCTTAAGAAAATGGGAAAACAACTGCAGCATCCCAAAACTGCAACTGGATCCACTGCAGTTGCTGAAAACTGATTCCAACCTATTGACCTGATGCCATTTGATAACGTGCCGAAATGCAGACGGACTTGAAAAAGTCTTCAACAAACTTCAAGTTCAAGGCACCTCATGTCTGCCTGAAAATGAAAACAGATTCACTATCCAGTCTTAACAACTATGAGGTCAATATCAGAGTTGAAACAAGGTCAAGTGCCCGACACACTGTGACCCAACAGTGATGGACTGATTTAGAGTGACCCTACACATCTTTACACCACAGAGGTATTAACAGACACTGATTCTTCAGCACAGGACTTGGAGAAGAAAACAAATGTTACTACTGGGGATGCAGTGAAGGAGGAAGTTCCATGGCCTCTCCACTCACCGATCCAGCAGTAGTCCATACTCCTGCAGTCCGCAGCCACCTTCGCTTTTCAGTTCCGCAAATACCTGAGTGAAGAAATGCGGGTCTGCGTTGATGCGCAGCATCTTGGCACTCATGGCATTGATGATGGCCAGGCATCGGTCCCAAAATGCCTCCTTAGCTGCCTCCACCAGGAAGGGCTTTAGTGGGTAAGAGATCTCATTGCCCATGTAGGAGTAGGACAGGTAGAGGCAGGTGAGAAGGACAGCTTGGAGTTCATGTTCTGAAGACACTACCTCACCATCCACCACATCTCGGCACAACATATAGATGAACACTACATTTGCTGGTGTCACAAAGGCTTGGTCCTGCCAGCCCTGGAGTAGAAGTGAGCGATCTACAGCACGGAGCCACAGAACCGGATCGGACGGGGAAAGGAGCTTGAGTCGATAACATCGTCCGCAAAGAAATTCACCCAAACATCGCAGGAGCTCGCTTGTAGACGCTTGGACAATCACCCGTTTCGGAGAAGAGTTTCCATGAGAAACCTTTTTGACTGAGGAAAGCTGCTGTGGTTTTACATAACCCAAGTTCAACCCCATTCCCAAGCCCAGACCTGCTGGACCTTCATAGCTGGAAAGGTTTGCACATGAGAGGGACTTTTTTACATTCTCCCGGTTCAGATGTAAGACAGGGTCCTTCTGGTAGATATGGTTGTTGTTGTGAAGTGGAGCTCCAATTGCTCCTTGGCTGGTGGGAAACCCTTTCTTGGAGGAACCCCGTTTCTTAGTGGAGGCCACCAGACGTTTCCAGGTGAGAGCAGGAAGGAAGATAGATTGTCCTCGTGATTTGAGCCCGTGCTCCTTCTGAGTGGTCAAAGAGCGGCTGCTCAAGCTCGGGTAGCGGCTGAGGGAGTTAGGCCGGTTGTCATAGTAATCAGATTTTTGGGGACCAGGAGAGAGGGACAAAGCGGTGCCCATGATGAGAAAACTAATGAGTCTTAAACACTGGAGTGGTGGGATCACACAGGATGAGTTCTGATGTTATACAGTTTTTCTTTCAGTGGCTGAAATCCATGATGGCAACGCAGGGGAGGTAAATGGCATGGATGGACCTTAAGAGAATCAGACACAAATTTAAATTGGTAATCTAATACAAGATATACAGAGCGATATTAGGATAAAGGGAGAAAGTGGCTTCCCTGTTACTTTATAAAGACCTGAATCTAAATATTTTCATATCTGACTGAAGACAGCAATTATTATAATAGATATAATTTCTCAAGCCTGTGTGTATACAAGCCTACATGTATGAACCTATATATAGGTGTGTGTGTAGAATTTCTCAAGTCTATGTGTATATACCTATAGTTTTTAGCACAGTCCAAGTCCACACTGTAGCAGACAGATTTTCAAGATGGCAAATTCAGGACCCACTTGGGTGCAATTGGCATCATGAACCACATCAAACTAACTAAATATGATAACGTTTACGCTTTTAATAGTTTGCATGCTGTGTAAAACATTTTCCTTAAACAGCTTAAATCATTTCTACACTATTTATGTATGGAAAAGAAGAACTGCGTGTTGACCTGAGTATGATGCTCACTTACTCTGATGATGTCCAGCCAACTCCAGTGCCTATGTACAGGTCACTCCGAATTACACCCCCCCACTGTCCTGAAGATCCTGATAAATAATGCTCCTGAAAAATGATATCAATCATGAGCAACTCAGTAATATATTCACTTCACTGAACGTGAAGCTGAACGCGTCAGTTGCTCCACTTTTTAAGTTCTAGGATATATAAAATCCAGACGCGCGGCCACGGGTTTAGTTTCCACAGACAGGAATGAAGCTTACTGAAGAAAAGCTCATGCAGTACTTGGAGATTTTCTTTTTTAAATAAAATCGCATTAGAAGTCCATGTTCCGAGGACGCCAACTTGGTCCTGCACGCCTTCATCCCTCCGTGCAGAAACCAGACTGAACTGCGCGGATCTGAAGGCGCGCGCTCCCGGTGCTGAAATTCATCCACGCGCGCCACCGGCTGGCATATAACGGTACAAAGCATAAATTAGTACACCCAACAACACCATCATATCCAACACATAGGAATGATAATAAAATAAATAATAATAATAATAATAATAATAATAATAATAATAATAATAATTTAAGAAGATGAATGGATGAATGAGCCTCTGTGAGCAATGCCATTTTTTTTTATTGTCTTTCCCATTGTATATTATGTGTATGTAGAGAAGAAAATGGTTAATATACTGTTACAAATTTCCCTCAGCAAATAGAAAAAATACAGACAGACAGACAAACAGACACAGACAGGCAGGCAGGGCTCCTTTCACTCCTTCAAAGCCTTAAAGAATTCATATAAAATGCATTTTATTATGTCCGAAATTTTATTGCTTGTGAATTATTACCTCCTACTTGAATAATTTACAGTTGTTGTTTTTTTCTATTATTAATGTGTCATACAGTTCCAAAGCTATACAAAAATCAACAAAAGAATATAAAATAGTGTATGTGAAATTCAGAAATTGTGCACCATTACTGCCATCAAGTGGCAAGCTTGTTTTAATATGTCATGTTATGTTCCAAAGCTATTAAAATTCACGTTAAAGAAAAATTAACAGCTGCAATGTGGCAATGTCAGGTTAAAGAGTTCTAACATCATCACACTGAGTCAGGTCTTAGTGCTGTTTAAACATGAACATAGAATATTATTGCTTTATTGCAATTAAATCCAATACTGCATCAAATACTGCAATGTATGTGTGAACATCAGCATGTGTCAACCCATATTTGGTTACCCTCCATAACCTAATATGCCTACACTGAAACTCGAATGCTAGCATGGAGTAAATCATCATCTATACTAAAAACAAAACAAAAAAACCCCACATTATAATTTCAAGCTATGTAATATTTTATTCATTTCTAAATGCAGCCAAAGCATCTTGACATTGTTTAAAGTACACAGTCCTCAATCATAAGTACTACAGATTGTAGTATTATCAAAAATTAAAGATGAAAGACTTTAATAATGACAATTTTCAATTAATAATAATAATCAATTAAAAATAACATTGATTACATCATTACAGTGGCACCTGTCAAGAATATGATAGGGAGCAAGTGAACAGCTGTCAGTTATTGACGGTGATGTGTTGGAAGCAGGAAAAATAGGTAAGTGTAAAGATCTGAGCGACTTTGACCAGGGCCAAATTGTGATGGCTAGACGACTGGGTCTGCCTCAGTGAATCAGCTGAGACAGAACAGAATTTATATTAAAACTATATTGAATTATGTAACTGTACATTTTTGAACATACAGTATAACATACAGTTACTGAAGTGTGTTAGTTGTAATCGCAGTATCATGTGTCACCCAAATGAGGATGGTTTCCCTAGTGAGTCTGGTTCCTCTCAAGGTTTCTTCCTTTGGTCATCTCAGGGAGTTTTTTCTTGCCACCATCACCACAGGCTTGCTCATTAGGTGTGTGTATGTATGTATGTATATAGATAGATAAATAGTTAGGTAGATAGATAAGTTTATATTTATAATTTATATACTTCTGTGAAGCTGCTTTGTGACAATGTCTGTTGTTAAAAGCACAACACAAATAAAATTGGCACTCCTCTGGATGTTAATTTAACACGTACCACCTACCTAAACATTGTTGCAGACCAACTACACCCCTTCATGGCAATGGTATTCCCTAATGGCAGTGTCCGCTTTCAGCAGGGTAATGCACCCTGCCACATTGCAAAAATTGTTCTGGAATGGTTTAAGGAACATGAAAACATGACATGAACAAAAGTTCAAGGTCTCCAAATTCCCCAGATCTCAAGCCAATTGAGCATCTGTGGGATGTGCTGGACAAAAATGTTTGCTCCAAGACGCCTAACATCACAACTTACAGAAGTTAAAGGAGCTGCTAGTGTACTTCATTAATAATATTATACACTTAATATTATACACTTAAAGTTCAGTGTATTGCAAAGATTCCAGAAAAACAAGATGCATGAAAACTACAGCACAGCTGATTAAGGACATGATCTTTGCAAGAGGATGCTAAGGCACAGTTAGAAAACTGAATCCATTTGAACATTTATTATCAGATGCCTGGAAAAAGTCTGTAGGCTGTAAATGAATCCAGGTAAATGGACAGTTGAATAAGCCTGCAGTCTGTGGGACATGATAGTAGAGATAGGGGCAGCAAAAGTAAGAGGTCTCAGTTTAAGATATGTCTGCTTTCTCTAAAGGTAAGTTCAAGACTCTGTTTAATAACATTTAATCTAGAACCTGTAAAACGCCCTGCTTTGGAGTGCTTTAATGGATTTTCTGCTAGTGACAGCCTTCATCAAGTGACTGTAAACCAAAGAATCTGTCATTTGTTTACTGCTTTTCTGTTGCAGTCCATAATCCAGTATTGCTGTAATGGAACTAAAACACTGCCATAATGCAAGTCATTATCTATAATAAATAACAAACATATTTTTTAAGCCATGGAAACGTTTATTATTTCTTAAATTTTTCTTTTTGCCATACAGGTAATTCAAAACTTAACATTACTTCAAGTTTAAGCTCACATAAAATATCAATCATCAAAGTTTAATCATCAGTAAATATGCACAGCATTAGTACTTAAAGATGAATGACAAATGAAAGGAGAACCTGTTGCTCTGGTAAGCTATATTGGTTGGGGAATTTAAAAATTAAATTGAAGGAATATCTTTTGGAAGAACGGTGTCCATCCATCCAAAAATAATTTAGAAGACTTGTAGAATTTATAAAGAGGTACACAGAAGGTCTTTTGGTAAATCAGGTTTTCCTTTAATTTGTACCAGCTGTATAATTATTTAATACAAAAATAGAATATAAACAATAAGAAATTAAAATCTAATGAAGATATTCAGACATCGCAATCATTTAAAAATGTACAGTAATAGTAAATGAAGGCAAATGGGCTTGGTCACATGTAAAGATATAATTACCACTGACTTTCCTAATAAGATATAATTACTTCTAACTTTCACACTACTCAGAACTGAACATTGGATGAGTCGCTAAACATCCTCAAGGTTATAACTGTTAAGCTGCTTTGCCTTTAACAAGTCTTCAAGGAAATAAACACTATAGATTCATTATAGTCAAACAGTTTTTAAAAGGCAGCTGGAGAAAAGCTATATATATGATCTCATACCATCTTCTAATGGCCTAGCTGTTTACACAAGCTTAGATAATCACATTAAAAAACATCAGTCTTTTGAATTCGCAGGTTTGAAATCCAAGACCATTTAAAGTGTTGAAAACGTATAATTCTGTATAAGTGCATGGTTAACTTGCATTTAAATTTAAATCTGTTGTGTATTTTTTTTTTTAAATAGACACAATCCAGTCAGCTGTTTTACAATATCAAATAGTCATACTCGACAAACAAACATTATCCACCTTTCTCAAAATCATAAATATTTTTTGCTAAAACTGGAAGTACCTTTCACAGATGAATTGTTTTAGCTTACGGCAAGAAGCATCAAACCATTTATCTGTGAAACCAACCTCAGTTCCCAGAGCGGCACAGTTCTCTCCAGAAGGGTCCTCTTTTTTCCAGTTATCAGGCTCAGGTCCTGCTTGTACAATAAACCAGAACCTTCATAGGTAAGAAATACTGTAATCAGTTTGCTGTACAATTTATTTATATTATGCATATATATGTATGTATTTGTGCTGCACACTAAAAGAAGCTTTCAGAATGTCAGTGAACACAGTTCTTACGTTACACCCGTCTTCGTTAAGGGCTGGTTGTTCACCCACATCCACTTTCCCTCAGTCTCCAAGTCATTCAAGCCAATCCAGTGTGTTTCTCCAGCTTGTAATGATACAAAATTCTAATAAAGAAAATAACATAAGACATAGCTTAAACCTGTTACCGGCACAAGTAAAATGAAATCAGCAGCAGCTTAATGAACCACTACACTCACCTGTTCAGTTTGGCTGGTTATAATCACCAGGTGGCCTCCTTTCTCCACACAGTAATCTCTACTCTGTGTCCAGCTCAGTTTCTCAGTGGAGAAGTAGTAGCACTTTAAACCAAGAGACCTCCATCCTTCCTCACAAATTTTACAGTTTTTATTTCCTTTTGATGAGAAGAGATTTAAAAAAATGAATTATGAAATGAGACCTTGGAGAATAGTGCATATATGCACATGAATCTCCAAAAGCTTTTACAATTATACAAATCATCTTGTTTCTCCATCTGATAAACCTTCTTATGACTGAATTACATACACTGCATTACTTTTTTTCCTTCTTATAAATATTCATGACATGACTTTTCTTCATGAAGTTTAGTAATAATAATAATCCATCCATCCATCATTTATACTGCTTACCACAACCGTCAGGGTCATGGGGTAGCTGGAGCCAATCCCAGCTGACTTCAGGCGAGAGACAGGGTACGCCCTGGGCAAGTCGCCAATCTATCGTAGGTCTAACACAGAGACAAACAACCATTCACACTCACATTCACACCTATGGGCAATTTAGAGTAGCCTATTGACCTAAGGTCTTTTGGCTGTGGGAAGAAACCGGAGCACCTGGAGAAAACACAGGAAGAGCGAGAACATTCAAATTCCACACAGAAAGGCTTCAGTCGGCCAGCAGCTATGAACCGGAAACCTTCTTGTTGTGAGATGACCGTGATAACCACTGCACCACCATGCTGCTCCATATAATAAGAATAATAAGTATAATACTGTATGTTCCATTTATATAGTGCTTTTTAATATACAAGGTCACTGTGCAATCAAGAAACTTGATGAAGATAATAAAATATGGATTAATTGATTTAAAAGGATTCTAGTTCTATCTATCTATCTATCTATCTATCTATCTATCTATCTATCTATCTATCTATCTATCTATCTATCATGCTCTTACAGTATTTAAAAAAAGCTACTCCTATGATATAAATCTGCTGTCCCCTGTATAGAATGTATTTAATTAAATGATTTAACCACTGCTTGGGCCCTAATAAGATGTCTAGTGTGAGGTCTTTCTGATGATGAAAGTAAAAGGGGCAGGGGAGGGGTGGGAAGCCTTACCATTGCATGCAGAGAGACGGTCATGAGCTCGCTGATACTTCACCTTCAGCACTTCATACTGTTTTTCAGTATCTAATATAAAATAGAAGGTTTTCTGATGCAGAAAAGATTTTTGGTGATTAGTATAAAACAGAAAAAGAGAAATCTTACCATTACATTCAGAGATTCAGAGAGATTATGTCTTTTTCTGATAGACCAAAGAAGAGTTTAATTTTTCATGGATCGGGTTTAGTCAGGTATAATGAATCAAGTATGAGAACAAAAACACTGTAAACACTGTATTGTATTACTCTAATAGTCAACAGTGATCATTTAATATTTCATATAAGATGTGTGACATTAAATAAGATTAAGCATAAACAGAAATACTGTACATTTCTATGGTCAGTGCCTCTGCTAATGTAATGAATGTACTAAAATGGTTAATTGGCCCAGGGAATACCAATAACATATTATGGATGAAATAAGGAGGAAATACTGTGGCTGCAGAGTGGGGATTAAATGGCTAATGAAGAAGTGGAGATGCAAGCCTTATCTCCCTTCCATCATTATGGGAAATTTGAGGTCACTGACATATAAGGCAGTCAGAGTCAGAGGGAATTTCGGAAGGGCAGTATCCTGTGTTTCATAGAGACATGGCTCTATGAAGATATCCTGGACTACACCTACATAGTCATCGACTCTGAGACAACACAGGCAGACAGAGACTTAAACAAGAGTGGTAAGAAGAAAGAAGGGGAGCTTTCCATTTGCATTAACAGATAGTGTTGTCCATGGCTCATTACTGGCAAGGAGAGAGTCTGCAGTCTAGAAATTTAACTTTTAGCAGTGGGCCTACATCCCTATTACTTGCCAAGGTAATTTTCATGTTATGATTGCTGTTTATGTTCCGCCGTTAGGGCAACCACAGAGTGTGACTTCATCCACTTCGTCACAGCAGAGTTCCAGTCACAGCACACCAACAGTTTCATCACAACATCTGGGGACTTCAACAACACAACTCTCTCCTTCACCATGATAAACTTTATCCAGTTTGTTGACTGTCCAACCAGAGACAATAAAATCTTGGATTTACAGTATGGCATCATTAAGGACAAATACAACTCCACAGCCCTCCCTCCACTTGGCAGATCGGATCACAATCTGGTCCAACTCTCACCCCAGAACAAGGCTCTAGTTCACTGGCAACGTGCAATCACGAAGACAGTCAGGAAATGGTCGAAGAATACAATTGAGGCTTTGAGGGCTGTTTCAAGGCTACAATCTGTAAGGTTCTGACTAAGCTACATGGTGGGGACATAAACAAGTTAATACAATGTATTACTGGTTACATTAACTTCAGTGTGCACAAACGGCATCCCCACCCACACAGTATAGTGCTTCCTGAATAACAAACCCTGGATTACTAGAGACATAAAGGCCCTCGTTAATGACAAAAAGAGGGCCTTCAGAACTGGGGACAAGGAGGAGATTAATTATGCATTTATATGATGTACTACTGTAACAAAATATGTATAAATCTAGTTCATATCATCTACAGATATAATTAATGTATGAATAGATGCATGAAACACCCAGTATCTGTGGTTAAACAATCCAGTGATGCGCATTAAATGGTGTTTTTATGAAACCTTTTAATAAGCAGGGGAGAAAGACAAAATTGTCTTTCTGTCTGTATTTGGACCAATACAGAGATTTACACTTAAAGTACTAAGTTCATATAATATGTAGAGATGATCTACATTCATATAGAGATAAATGTTACATTGGTGTTGCTTTATACTGTGATTATTACTTAAATAATTTTTTTCTAAACCCTATTATTGTTGTTATTCCTTTAGAAAATTAAATATAGAAGTCAGGCCAAAATCACAATACATACTGTAGTTAATTTTATTTAGTATACTGTGTTCTTGCTTGGATTTTATCTGTTTTCAATTGATGATGGAGGATTATTTTAATCCAGTTGTTACAATGTAATTTACTTATGCCACAAATAAGCATGTTGCAAATAACAATTTAAATGTGTATTTGAAGATGAAAGTAAAGACCTAAAATTACACTGCACAACAATTTTTTTTAATAGTATTGCTTCCTGAAAAGTTTTTGCTGATTATGACAGGTACCTACTGGGTATGCACAAATATAGTTTTGGTTTTACTGCATCATGTAGGAACTCTGAGAAATAGACAT
>JAQQZR010000018.1:14851895-14892613 GCA_030068235.1 Notoglanidium macrostoma
GAGAGAAAAGAAGAAAAGAGAGAGGAGAGGAGAGGAGACGAGAGGAGAGAAAAGAAGAAAAGAGAGAGGAGAGGAGATGAGAGGAGAGAAAAGAAGAAAAGAGAGAGGAGAGGAGAGGAGACAAGAGAAGAGAAGAGAAAAGAAGAGAAGATTAGTGAGGAGAGAAAAGAAAAGAAGAAAAGAGAGAGGAGACAAGAGAAGAGAAGAGAAAAGAAAAGAAGAGAAGTGAGGAGAGAAAAGAAAAGAGAAAGGAGAGGAGTGGAGAGAAAAGAAGAAAAGAGGAGAAGAGTGATGATGAAGACGAAAGGAGAGGTGGTGAAGAGGAGAAGAGAAGTGAAAGGAAAGGAGAGGGAGACAGAAGAGGAGAAGAGAGGAGTGATGATGGCGATAAGAGGAGAAAAGGAGAGGAGATTAGCATCCACCATGGACAATATGATCCATCCCAATCCCCAGGAGTCAGTCATTCTTTCTTTCTTTCTTTCTTTCTTTCTTTCTTTCTTTGTTTCATTCTGTAATGTATTTATTTATGTCTTCATTTTTAGATGTATTTGTATGTTTATTTTCCTTCCTTTGCTTTTTGCTGCTTTTTCTTTCTTTCTTTCTTTTTTTCTTTCCTTCTCTTGGATGTATTTTTTTACTTTTTTATTTTTGAATGTATTTATTTGTTTGTTTATTCTCATTCCTTTGCTTTTTATTGCTTTTCTTTCTTTCTTTCTTTCTTTCTTTCTTTCGCAGCTGTTAATATACAAGTCTTGTAATTGGGTTAAATAGTAAAGATTAAACTGACAAAAATGGAATAAAATATACAAACTATAACCATCACATCAATGAACCATAAAAACGGTTACATTTTACAGCTACGCAGTAAATCGTGTCCCCCGTTTCCTGCCTTCCTTCTGGTTTTCTACAAACATTTCCTATAGAACCCTGACTTACTCACTTTACAAACACACAGCAGTGGACTTGGAAAGAAAAAAAAAAAGAACATGGAGAGTTATATAGCATGTTTGTGTTCTCAGCTGAGATGAGCTCGGAGTATGTCTGGAACTCGGCTTGCGCCCCGAGGCTCACTATATCAACTTTATATATTTCAGCCTCAGGCAGAAGTGTTTAGGTTATAAATTATTTCCCAGCCCGCCTCCCGAGAGCCTCTCACCAATGTAGTGAACACTTGTTCTCTAAGGGTCCTTGAGCAGGTGGTGGATGGGTGTGTGTGTGTGTGTGTGTGTGTGTGTGTGTGTGTGTGTGTGTGTGTGAGAGAGAGAGAGAGAGAGAGAGAGAGAGAGAGAGAGCTTGCAGGCTTGTGCATGTACAGACTGTTAGAAAGTTAAGATGTTGAGCAGATAATCAGTCATGTGGTGACTGAACTCGTTAAGGGACGAGCCACGCCCACATTTCACTCAAAGAAGTGACAAGTGTCAAAACCAAAGTAAGATATCTGAGGCTTATTTTGCAGCTTCTTTCTCTTTCTCAGTCTGCATGTATTGGACATGTTAGAACCGTCTGCTGGTGGATGATGTTACCGGGTCTGTAGCGCTTGATAATTTTACCAAAGACCGACAGCTGAGACCACAATTGACCATAACGACAGTTGAGACCATAAACAACGATCCCAAGTACAAAATGATCGCCTTGTTTGATGAATTCCTAAGGATTTCCCTCTAAACTTAAATAGATCTAGCTGTTCAGGTACCTCCTGTATAATGTAGCTAATATGCCCAATAATATCATAGAATACTTAGAAGGGCTCTCGAAGCGCGCAGACCTCCGCCAAGGACAATATTCAACCCTTCTCTGATATGCAAATCTGTAACTGCAAGCACTTTATACGTCTGGATATGTTTCCAATGGAAATCCCTCGTATTTCTACATTGGCTATGTTTTGTCAGTGTTGTTTTTTACTTCCATTTACTGGACTTTAAGATGTATGGCATTGTTGAGCGTAGATGTCTTGCAACATTGGTGAAAGGGAAACTTTCCAGGATCCGCCCTGTGCGTTGGATCCACTCCAAAATTTTCCCGACCCACGTTTCATCTACTGATCAGAAAATCCACTCTACGATGAGAAATTATTAATTAATTTCGAGATACTAAATGACTGGCTAACCCTAGAAACCTTTAAAAAACCTCAATTCTGACTTTAAGCAGTCTGAATATGTTTGCTGCTCATTTTATTAGGAAAGAGCGTGTGTAATCAAAGAATTAAAAAAAAAAGACGATGGATTAAAATTATTAGCAAGTTGGATTTCAAACAAGAAATCTACCGACAATAAGTACATTCTCAGTAATAGATCTATATTTAAGACACCACCTGGCCCTTCACCTTGATAATTACATGCAGAGAGTTGACCATTAGCATGTCCTGAAGAAAACTGCTCTCTTCTGTAGTATCCATGTAAGGCTTAAGTCCATATAGCAGAGTGACTAGCATGCTACATGCACCAGGATCAACACACACACACAGACACACACATGCAAACACTTTACCTAACTGTCATTGGACCTTAACATTCGTCATTGTAACAGAGAATGAAAATGTATTTAATACTATCCTCAGATAGTAGTAGTAGTATTTTGCAAAGAGACAGTCATTTCTGCACATATAAGAGTTATTTATAGAGGAGTTATTTTATGGAAGAAATGGAAAACAAGCTGTGGTGGCACGAACTGTTCAGAGTGCGTTCATTTCATATCGAATTTACAGTAGTTCCAAGTTTTCCGACAAATTTCAAGCTTCGCTAAACAAACACGACCCATAAAATGGTAGCAGCTTCTAGAGGTCAAGCTAGAGAACGGATAGAGGAGTGTGATGTCTGGATTATTTGGCTTAACAACAAACCAGTGAAAGGGAATGAGAATGAAGAGTACAGCATCTAGAAAGAAATAGACACGAGCAAAATAGCAGACAGGATGGAACGTTAGAGTTCAATTGTAGCACTTTTCTGGCCACAAGCTTCAGAATCTTGGTTTGGTTGGCTCGTCACACTTTTGTGTATACATAATGTACTTCTGTGTGCTTGTTTTCTGCAGAAGAACACATTTTGTAACACAAGATAATGCACTGGATTCGGAAGCTAGCATGACAATATATAAGTACAAGAATGAAGCATGTTGTATCTTTTGTACACTTTTCTGACCACAAGCTTCAGAATCTTGGCTTGTACTGTACTTCCAACATGAAAATTCTTTTTCCTCGCCCTTTCAGTCCTCATCGAAGAGACAGAAGTAAAGAAAATGTCCTGGATTCCTGTCAGCACGTTTTAGAAAGCTTTATGATTCCAGGAGCACATGGTGCACTTGCTGAGGAAAGGGAAAATTGGACTGCTCTTCCTTTATCCCAACTCATAAGAGGATTGTTCATGAGGCAAAAATAAATCATTATGCACACCAACACATCTGCCAATCATTTCCTTGGATTATTAAATTTTAATTTGAGGAAAAAGGCACCAGATCTGCCACTCTCCACGGAAGGCTTCACAGCAAACATCCAGACTGCTTCAGAGCTTCCAAACCTAACAAATCTCCCCATTAACATCCCTAGTAAATCTGCATTGGATAAACATGGATGGATTTGTGCGGCGAGTGTGGTACGGACATCCCAGGTGTGTGTTCTGCAGGACTGCAGAGATCCAGATTTACAGCTACGGTTACTGGAGGCTTTCTATGAGTCTGGCTAACTCCCTACACTGTAGCTCTTTCTTACTCCCAAGTGAAGGTCTATATCACGCGTGGTCATCCAGAGCACGACCAGAACCAGCTGCAGTCCACCTGCTCAACTGCTCTATGTCTGATTTAAGGCAAAACTCCATCCAAAATTCTAAAGATGTTAGCAGAAATAAGTCAAGGCAACTAGACTTGTAAATGTCTCTTACCGATTCAACAGGCTTCATGATGAAGCCCTTCAGAGTTGTAGAATAAGTGGTTGAATATCTTAAAGCCCACGCACAATTCATTGACTTAAAAAAATAAGCTTCAAAAAACCCTAATGTCCACTTCCCATTCTCTGCCATTGGCTTGCCTACTATCCCTTCATCCATCCAACTTCCTTCTCTGGTCTGCTCAACATTGCTCCTTTCATCCAATTTCCTCACCCCACTATCTATCCATCCACTCCTCTCTCCAACCTGTTCAACAATTTTCCATCAATCTCCTCTAATAGCCCACTTGATATCCCCCAATCCATCCAACATTCTTTCCAGCCTGTTTGATATCCATCTAACCATCCACTCTCATCTACCAATCCACTCAACATTTCTTAATCAATCCAAACTTCTTTCTGGACTGTTTGATATTCCTCTGTGCATCCATCCTCATCCTCTATCCAACTTCCGGCATCCTTTATACCTCTCCAGCCATCTAACCCTCTTGCCAAATCTCATCAAATATCTTCTATTTGCAAATTGTTTGATGAACTCTCTACTTCATTCATCCAACCTTCTGTTCAGCATGATTTATATCTCTCTACCCATTCAACCCCTTCTCCAGCCTGTTTGATATCTATCTGTCCATCCAGTCTCCTCTACTGTCCTGCTCGAAATTTCTCCATCCATCCAACCCTCTTTCCCCCTCTCCATCCATCCAATCTTCTCTACAAGCCTGTTAAATACTGTTCCTTCTATCTACCACCCTGCTCCATATCCCTCCATCCATCCAGTTTGATTTACCAGCCTATCTGATATCTCTCCATCTGTCCAACCTTCTTTCTCACCTCTCTGGTATCCCTCCATCCATCCGTTCATCATCTACCATCCTGCTCACTATTGTTTCATCCGTCCAATCTTCTGTACCATCTTTAACCATTGCCTTCTTGCTATCCCTAATCCATCCAGCTTGCTTGATATCTCTCCATCGATCCAATCTCTTCTAACAGTATGCTCAATAATCTCTCATGCAATTTGACCTCCTTCACTGGCCTGCTTGCAATCTCTCTATCCATTCCTCTTCCTCCACCAGCCTGCTCAGTATCACCCAATCCATTTATCCTTCTCTCTGAACTATTTAATATTCCTCCATCCATCCAATCAGCCTGCTCTCCAGCCTGTTTGATTTCCATCCATCCATCCTCATCTACCCGACTTCTTTAAATACCTTTACCCATCCAGTCTCTGTTACTGGCCTTTTCACTATACCTCCAACAGTCCAACCTTCTTTACTGCTTCTCTACTCTACTCTACTGCCATCCAAGCTCTGCTATTTCCTTTATTAATATCCCTCCATCCATCCAACCCTCTCTACTGGTTTGCTTGATTCCCATCTATTAATTCAACTTCCTTTATGATTTGAATCCCTCAATCCATTAATCTACTGACCAGCTCAATATCTGTCCATCCATCCCCCTCCTCTACAAGCCATCCACCCAACATCACCTACTAACCTGCTTACTGTCTCTCCATCCATCCAACCTTTTCTACTGACCTCTTTTGATACCCCTCCTTCCACCCAAACTCCTAACTTTAGGTATTGACTTACATTTTCTGGTCATACGGTTTATATTAAACGTTAAAAACAACCACAGATCATATTTCTGGCCTGCATTGTGTTCTAGCACAACATTCACATTTTATTCAGAGTCTGTTATTACAGGCTGAGTGAAAACTTACTTCCATGATGAGTAGACGTGCACATCATGTCTTCACCGAGCTAAAGGGTGGGAAGAGAGCAGGTTTCAGTATCGCAGTCCAGGTAGAAAACAAAGTGTACTGATGATAAATTCGACAAAGGCTTTAGTGGTGAACTTTGGAGTTCAGCTCAAAATTGTCTCATAAATACAATACAATCAGAAACAGGCGTTGGCTGAAATAGATGATTATGAGCTGATCAAAATGGGATTGTTTGATAAAAAATGGAAATTACATCATTTCCCACTTACGTGCAATGTAGACGAGAAGCCAAGACATGTTTGGTGCGTGACGTTTACTTCTTTGATCTTATTATGTATTTAAAGCATTTAAGGTTTTACCATTCTTTCACTTTCCTTTCAATGACTATACTTCCACCTGGTGGAGAAACTATGCCATGTCATATGGAGAGCTAGACAAATGCCACACCAAGTTTTCACCTGATAGGTTGAGCTATCATCCTGAAAACTGAATAGTATGTTCATCTATGGTCTCTTTACAGTTTTGTGCAATTTTCCAAGCGTGCTTGGACCCCTCAGATCACTGCTGGTGGGTATACTGTATATTATGTGCTTAACTTGATTTGGACTGATGTATTTCTTCACTTCCTAACCTTTAACAATAAATAAAATGAGTTTATTTGTGCTAATAAATGAATCTTAGATTACCAAAAGTCTTTTTGTTTCTCACAGGAGACATTTTGATGTAGCAGAAAGGATTGAAATTGGACGAGTCCATGTTTTTTCTCCCTGAAATCCTTGAATTTTAAGTATAGGAAGATCTCAGATTGGCATATAGCTTAAATTCATTGGCACAGTATTGATACAGCTAAGATTATACTTTGAGGATTCTGAAATTATACTTTGAGGATTCTGAACTTTTTGACATGATAAGACAATGAAAGGCAAATGACAAATGTTTGAACAGGCAAATGTTCAAAACTGCTAACTTTCTCCACTACCTGGTTTGCCTAAGACTTATTATTTAAAATAATGTTTGACATAAAATGTGAGGTAACATGCTCAATATTTACAATCCAACCATCAATAATTTATTGTTTCCCTAAACCGACAGAATATTGATGTAGGTCTTATTCTATACAAGTCACATCTATAACCATATCCTGTGCACTTGCAGTTACTGTAAACTCTACATTTGTACTGCAAATTTCTTTCTTTTATACACATTTTTTCATAATATTTGATCTAGATCCCAGATACCTAGATTGTGCGTATGTGCACACAGCACATATTATGCAAAGTGCGAAAAATCAAAACATTGAAATGAAAGTCTTACATACAATCCAGGGAGATGATTCTGAACTGAGTCGCAACTGTTTCGCCAACAAGTCACTTATCAATACTGACCCAGTTACAGAGTGACAGCATGAGCCCCAACATCAATATACCTCACTTGATGAATACAACATGTAATGACTGATTACTGAGCTCTTTACGTGTTCTGTGATTATGTTCAATTTATTTCAAAGGGATTAAAAATAATTTTTACTGTGACCATTGGCTTGACTAACAAGGGGACCACATTTCAAGATACAACAAAGCATGGCAATATATTTAAAAAGAAAAAGACCTAATAACCAGCACAAAAACTGTATCATTTAAAAAAGATTATTTATGTAAGATTTATTTATGTTTGCCAATTGATTCCTCCACCACATACTCTTTTAATAAGTTATCTGATCCCAGGAATTGTGGAGTCAATTCTGAAACTGATTCCAGTTGTTCCAAGTGAAACAATAATTCCACACAATAATTCGAAAACTTTAAAAAATTAAAAAAAAAAAAAAAAATTTCACCAAAACCTGGATTCATTCATTTTTCCAAATTGATTCCTTCGACTCATTTAAAGACTCGTTCTTAAAAAGAATCAAACATAGAGTAATTCGATCACAGGATTTGTTGGCTCAACACCCCTCAAATCATTCATTTTTTGCAAGTTTATTCCTCTGACTCGTTTAAGGAGTCGTTTTAAATAGAATCGAACTGGACTTATTCTGTTACAGAAATTCCAGTTTTTGGGGAAACGACGGAGTCGATTTAAAGAGTCGTTTGAAAAAGAATCGAAAAAATTAATTTCACTAAAACACAAAACGAGGAAATATTTAAAAAATGAACAGCGCATTAATTAACATTCATGGTGTCTTTTATGCCTTGCTATTTTTCTATGCTGTTATTCATAATAAACATAGGCCATTGTAAATGACAGTATAATTTGGATAGCTAATGCTAGCTCCTTCATGTAGCATTATGATGCTTAGCGTTGATGACGTTGTTTTATAGTAAGCCTTTTTTTTTTTTTTACATTTTGCCCTCTAGTTGTTTTACAAAGTAAATAATTTTTAAGAATTATTTTTATGAGATCGAGGAGGGCTTTTATCAGACAGTGGCATCAGATCAAACTTTACATGGTCGATTCGAATCAACGTCACTGTGTAGAATCGACTCCAACTCTCTAATTCCCATTGCCCAAGGAACAAAGATTCGAATCTATTCAGAATCGACTCCCAGATCTAGTGATTCACTTTTAGTGAATCGTCCATCACCATTGCGGGGCGCTACTGAGTAAACCGAAGAGATGATGATGGACCGTCGGCTTTCTCCCGAATAGCAAAGCGGCTTTACAACTTTTCACTTTTTCCTTTAACATTTTATATTCACATACACAGCTAGCGAGACAGTTTGTGAGGCTTTAGATCGAGCAGAGCGTTAAAACTCGAACTGTAACGCACTCACATTAAACACGGCTTTAATGGTAATGCATGCGCGGAAACAACCGAGACTCACTGATGGGTAAACATATAACATTTTTACCTCAGCGTTCCTCATTTTTTATTTCGTTTTGTCATTTTGAGCGACTCCATACATTTACAGCAGCCCAAACGAGTTACACTGGGGGTCAGAAAAAAATAATTTGGGCTTCAATTTGAATAAGCGAATCACTTTAATAATGTGGAAGTGCTAGCAAAGCAAGCTAGCTTTTATATGCGCAAAAGTTACCCAACGCTGCTTCCTCATAAACTTTTTCTTTATTTTTCTACAGGTGTAACGAGCGAAGGGATTATCAGTCTTACCAGGTACGTCTAAAACTAGGCAGAAATAAAAACAAGCTATATAGGTGCTACCATTCTAGATAGAATTTCATAAAGTAAAGTATTTAGCCAGTCAAGCTAAGCTAAGCTAGCAAGATACGGGCCTGTGTGTACTTTGCTTATCGCTAGCTATGCTAGGCAGAAGCTTGGGCTGAGTCCTAAATGCCGTTTGAACCCCCTTCATAAGCGCACTCCTTAGAGCGCGATGACGCGGCATTTCCACCCTAGGTAGTGTACTTCGTCTTTAACTGGGATGTATTTGGGATTCGACCCTAGTTTTTTTTAATATTCAGCTTGGTAGCTAGCTAGCGAGTCTTTCTGTTGTTTTTTTAAAATACACAAATGTTGACTTGAAGGTTTCGTGGCTGCAAAAGCAGACTTCATTAGTTAATTATGGGTATTAAGTAGAAATAGTCATTTATATTTAATTTGTTGTGTGGGTAAAGATAATTTAGTAAGTTATACAAGAATAAAACGTGTCTATTATTTAATCCAAAGCATAAAACTGTAAAAGTTGATATAACGGTCATTTATGGAACATCATTCCAGTCTTCAGGTGTGTTTTATACACTTAACCTTATTTTAAGCATCTGTAAGAGGTGTTTCATATCAGGAGTTTTTTTTTCCCCCCTCTCTCTTTTTTTTATTTTGCTGTCTATTATTCAGACCCTCAAGTACCAATCCAAAAGTCACTCTGCAAACGAGCACCGTCATGACAAACTCCACAACTCCTCGGACCAAACTCCACCGAGCAAGATGCTGCGGCGCTCCGACAGTCCGGACAGCAAGCGAGGTGACGGAGAAGGCAGAACCCCTCACACACACCGACCCAAAGAGAGCAGTAAGTCCCAAACAGGAGGACTGAAAAACCTTGTCTATCCTCGTCCGTGCTGCCTTCAAGGTCTCCTCAGATGGTGCCGATTCCCACATGCACTCTGTTAACATCTGTGTCTTCCCAACACACTCCAGTCATTTAAAATGAATATGGTCTAATCGCTGACTAAACAGCGAAAGTCCGTAACAAGTCGGGATCGGAATCATTTCTGCGTATTATGGTTTTCAGAAACCTTCATGTGTAACCTTTATGAGCAGTAATTGTAGTTGCAAGTGAACGCAGCATGACTGCAGTAGAGCCTGCTGTAGCCGTTAGTCTTGTGATTTCTCTGTTCGTTTATTATTAAACGTGTCGTCACGGGTTTGTAAGGATTCAATTCTAGCCAATCTTTTCTTTTCTCTCTTTTGTTATTATTAGTGCACTTTCAAGGATATAGAAACACTGATGTACTAAATAAAATATCCTTTCTTATATGTAACGAGTGAAGAATAAAACTGTGTCATGCTGTTATTAGGGGAAAAATCATGACAGTCTGGTTGTTGTTATTATTATCATTATTTTCCAGTAGCATCACATCTTGATGTTTTATTCCTTAAAAAAACTGACCGCCACCTGCCAATGATTTCGGGTGTTAAATGATGAAACGTCATGTACACTATCGTGTTATAGTTATATTTTAATGTCCTTAAAATTAGTTAGTTTCTGTTCTCATTTGTTGTAGCAGCTGTTACCATCCTCTCTCTCTCTCTCTCTCTCTCTCTCTCTCTCAATCTCAATCTCTTGGAGTAAACTAAAAGAAATGACGTTTAAGGTCCTTTCACTCCAGAACCAGCTGAACAATTAAGCCAAAACATCATCTTTAGTAAAGTGTGTGCCAATATCCATTAGCTAATGAGGAAACGGTTGAGGGTTTGTTTTCTCTTTTGTGTTTCCAGGCACCAGCTCTTCTCCACATGAGAACTCGGTCAATCACGGCCATCACAGCGCCAACTCCCACCCGCTTCCACCCAAATGTGCAGAAATGGTAAGCGCACTAATACGTTCTGCCACTTCACGATGGGACTGAAAACCACATCCCAAAGTGTTCTCTCTCTCTCTCTCTCTCTCTCTCTCTCTCTCTTACACCACAGCGGTTCATCAGTACGGATTTTCATTGGGTTAAAAAAGGACACATCGTATATTTTATCTATTTTAATGTTGTGGAACGTCCACGAAACGGGTTACGTTCCAGCAGCTGTAAACATTTGTTCCTGTTCCCTCAAAGTCCTCTTTTATTTTTTAATTTTTATTTTTATTTTTTTCTTTTTTTTTTTTTTTTTACCCTTTCTTTTTATTAGATCCGCTATAGAAGATTCCAGATTAATCGGTACTACCTGATCAGTAATCAGGAATTTTGTAGTGTTCAATTCACGAGTCATCGAATAAAACACCGCGTCGTAATAAATTCGCAGCCAGCCGTGCAGGTATGTTTAAAGTTTATGGGAGGAGACTCCAGTCTCAGCGCTTAACGTCACGGTAATTAACTGTAAATAATTATATCATGATAACTGAATCATATCTACGATCACAGGTTTGCTTTCAAACTATAAGAAACTCAGTTTTATTTATTATTTCAGAAGAAGGATATAACAATACTCTCTGTAAAGTGCATCATGACATCATTTATCACAATATCTATATTATCTTCCCATATTAACCAGCCTTAGTATACAAGGATCATGTATATATTTTAAGCACGAGACTGTTGGTCATGTGCAGATCAACGATTCAGCAGCTTACGTTTCTGTCAATTTTCATGCGTTAACCCCACCCCACCCCCCAGCGTGACCCGGCCGACGACTGGTCCGAACACATCAGCTCATCGGGAAAGAAATACTACTACAACTGCAGAACAGAGGTGTCCCAGTGGGAGAAGCCCAAGGATTGGCTGGAGAGGTGAGCAGCGCGTCATGTAGAATAAAAAAAAAATGTTTCATTGCCGTGAATCCTGACTCGGCAATAATCTCCGTGCGCAGGGAGCAGCGACAGAAGGAAGCCTCTAAGGCCGTTGTGGTCAACAGTTTTCCCAAAGACAGAGATTACAGACAGGAGGCCATGCAGGCGGCCGCCGCCAGTGCCGTCCCCGCTATGAGTAAGTACCTGGCTACTTCAAACATAACACCACTATTGTTACTTTATAAATCCTCTGCTTGTTTTTAAAACCAAAGCAGAGTTATTTAGTATTCATGACATCTTATGGTCTGCCTACTCTTCACCTCTTCACGTTTGGTAACGTTACAAGTACATAACATCTAGAAACGTGTAAAAGTTCAAAGGGGGTGAATACTTATGCAAGACACTGTATATTAAGGAGCTCAGCCTAGTCTATTTAACCCCGTTTCCCCTGTTAGCGCTACCGTAACTCATTATGTCTACAAGGGTAGGGTTTTATGCAGAAATTCGCTTTGTGTAGATTTTGATCGTCCATCACGTGCAATGAGACTAATCGGAGAAGAAGCTTTAATTGCACTTAAGTGTGCTTTCACATGCTGATCTGTTTACACATGGTTGCTGAGATCTAGCATTAGCATTACTCTCGATCCAGAATGAATATAAGCCGTAATTGGTGTAACAGTCTATAACTCTGTCCGTCTCCAGAGCCGGCTCCGTCCGAGAAGGCGCCGTCGCATTGCGGCTTCTCCCAGGCGTCCTGCAGCACCTCCGGCGGCCCGAACGTCTCGAACACTCCCAGTTCGTCCACGCCGTCCTCGTCGCACTCCTCGGCTCTCCTGCAGGACCCGGCTCTCCTCAGGCAGCTGCTCCCGGCACTCCAGGCCACGCTGCACATCAACAACTCCAGCGTGGACGTGGCCAAGATCAACGAGGGTGAGCTCGCGACACCGCACACGCCGAGTCACGTGTGGCTTTGCCGATCAAAGTGGACAGAATGCGCTTCTGAAGGCCGGACGGTTCTGACGTTTCCTGTAATCGGGTGATCTCGGTCGCGTGATGATTAGGTCCTGTTGCTGAGCTGTGATTGGTCAGTTGCTTCTAGGTGGGGAATAAAACTCTTAGCGGGCATGCTGGTATAGGAAAACGATCAGCGGCACGGTGGTGTGATGCGGCCCAGACGCAAATCAGTTCTCCAGCATTAGGCTTCGCTTATCAAGCAAACTGGTTTATTAGTAACTCGCGCGTGTGTGTTCACTAAACATTTCATGAATATTCATGGAGTATATATCCTACTTGTGCTCCTACATGTATCAATTTACACTAATGTAAATGTCGATTTAAAGGACTTCATATCGTATGTGCATGGATTACTGCTCCTTTATATCTGGACTATTCCGTCGAGGTTAAATTGCTTAGTCGGGCAGAGCCGACTTATAGAAGCGTCTGGAGTCTCTATTAAAAACACATCCTCATGCTTGTGCACCAAGTTGAGGAGTAGGAGAACCATCGAGAATGTTTTGTGAAAAGTCCTTTTATATGACCGCCATTAATTAGAGTGTGAAGGCGAGCCATAAAGTAAATCCATAAGTGGAAGATAAATCAAGCGAACCATTCAATCATGGCAAAAGTATGCAAAGCAAATGCATCATCATCCGATGAAGGATTTAACTCTCACTTATTAGTAGTAGTTTTGTATGTTATTGAATCATTTTATTGGCATAGAAGTGATTCTGAGTAACTTGGGCATCACTGAATGCAAACGAGCAGTGAGTCAGACTCCACAGTCGATCAGCATACGCACGTGAGTACGAAGAAAAGCAGCCTTTTACAAAATACATGTAAATTTGGTGGAAATTTGTAGTTTACTGAAACATGGATAAATGAGACCCATCAATTAAATGTCTCTCTTTTTTTATATATATATATATCTTCTTAGAGTTGCATTTAACCTTAGGGTACATCCACAAGACAAGTTAGTTCCTGTTATGACGTACATTAATATAATGGTTGACGTGATCTCACGTGGACGTCTGGGATTTGTCGGGTTTGTTTAGATGGAAGAAGCTTGTAAACACCGTATGAAATTTGCCTTCTAGAGTCATAAAGCTTTCTACCAGCAGGGGTCACTATACACTACGTTTTTGTATTCGGCATTCGATCTACATTTATTACGCAACCTGCAAGCAAATTCTCATTCTATTCCCTTAATAACTCGCGTCCATTTTCATGCTTTTAGAGAAGTCATGTAAAAGAAAGAAAAAAATCTAATTTTATTTGTTTAATCCACCGTGAAGTTTGCTCACCTTGAATCATTCTTGTTACTTTTTTAACCTCTACCAGCCAGGCGTTGATTATTTTTCTGACATCTCGAACCACTGCGTTGTTATTCCTCTCGTATCACTGCGACTTGCCGAAATGTTTATTAATCAAACAATTATCACAATGCCACGGAACAAGTTCCTGTTTTCACGTGTTACAGCAGGTATAAACACTCGTCCCCTCGTTATTCTCTCTCTCTCTTCATCTCTTTCTTGAACGTAACCAGGCGCAGAAACGCAGCTTGTCGTGGTACTGAGAAACTGCAGCAGGCTGACACGCCCATAAATGTTGAGGGAAAAAAACACGCGCTACTTTACCATATCGACATTTGCACTTTGCTATAGAAACCATAACGTGACTTCCTGTCTAGAAATGAGCTGTTATAAGAAATTAATCAGAGCGCTCTGTTATAAGAGGGTTTGGTTTAATCTGACCGTAGATCAGATTTGCAGTTGAACGTCATAATGTTATAGGACAATCTTCATACTTGGCTGTACGCAGTCCGCATCTACGGGTCGAGTTCTTCCGTGAACGTTGTCATCGTCTGCAAAATAAGCTTTACATCTGCATTTTTTCAAGCTAAGGCGATGTCTACTCCTTTAATTAGTGATGTCTGAATTTCATATACATATTAGTGTGTTAAATGTTAAGACATTTGAGCTCAATCTTGTCTTTGTGCAATGGCTTTCAGTGTGTAACCTTGCTTTGACTATGTGTGTGTGTGTGTGTGTGTGTGTCTGTGTCTCTCTCTGTGTGTGTTTTTCCTTCTCCAAGTCCTCACAGCTGCTGTCACCCAAGCTTCCTTACAGTCTATGCTTCATAAACTTCTCACTGCTGGACCGTCTGCTTTCAACATCACTGCTCTGCTTTCCCAAGCCGCTCAGTTGTCCACTCAAGGTAAAACGCCTGCCGTCACGGTTTCTCCACGTTTCTAATAACAAAATCTGAGACACCAGTAGAGTAAATAAGAAAACTGCACTTTATTTAACAGCATCGTGGATGAAAGCTGAAAGAAGGTTTTAGAAAGATGATTCACTTTTATTCATTTAACAACGTCTCACACACACACACACACACACACACGTGGTGTTTCTGTACACACTACAGCTTCATCCTCCTTCCGTCCGTTGTAGGATCCATCACACGTGAACGATTCGCTATTTTTAAACACGCAAACTTTTCAGTTGGCGTAATTTTATATGGAAAAAAAATTTTATGGTCAGGTGTCCATAAACCTTTGGCCATATAGTGTATGTTGCTCCCGCTTCGAGTCGTCAAAGTGGTCGCTTTTATCACTTCTACTTTTAGTCAACTGTTTGTTGCCATGGTTTCCTTGTTAGCGCCTAGCTAGTGTGACCTGGCTACTTGCTCCGCCTTTTGTTGCTGTAAGTCGGTGGATCTCGTTGGAAACAAATGATTTACGGACATTTCGTCGTGTCACATCACTGCTGGTGTTAATGCGGGATAAATCACATGCTAGAAAGGAAGAACAAAATGCAGCAATCAGGAATTAATCCACAGCGCTGTTTACAAAACACTGGTTGAAAATGCTAAACGATGTGCACTTTTTATTTAAAAAAGAAAAAAAAAAGTTGTATTGTTTCTGATCCACAGCTCAGCCGCCGAGCCAGTCGCCCATATCCGTAACTCCGGATGCCTCATCGCCCAAGTCCTGCCTCGTGTCTCCGCGAGTGAGCACGCCTCAGACCAACAGCCTGGGCTCGAAACCCCTCCCGAACGCCAGCTCTTTGCCAGCTCCAGTAAAGGTCAGCAGCTGACACGAATCCGCTGTTCCCTTCGTCATCGTGATGATTTGGCATTACAGATATCTTACCGTCATTCAGAATACCAATGCGCGCGCACAATTGAGCGCCCTGTTTTAACAACAAGACAAAATGACAAAAGGATGTCTTTCTTTTTTAGGTTGGTGAGTCGGTGGTGAAATCGGCGCTCCAGCACTCCTCGGATAAAGTGTCAGAAGTCGAGGATCCGCGGCTTCAAAGACAAAAGTAACACCTCTATTTCTTTACATCTAATCGTGTAGGAAAACACTTTCTACGTGAAAATTAAATCCAGATAAGAACAGCAGGGTGTTTGCCTTTGTTCCTGGGCATTCGCTTTAATCTTATTATATCTTCACCTTAATCTTCACCTCTGACTGAACTTTCCACTTAATTTTTGTTTTGCTTCATCGACATGTTTTGAAAGGCTGTAACTAGACACATGTTGTACCGTGGTGCCATCTTCCGGTCTTGCTTGATACTACAATTGTTTTAAGGCGAAATCCATTTTAAAGTACCCTTGAATGCATAGATTTAGTTAGATGGCTCTTCATTCTTTAGCCTTACTGAATATGCTAGGTTTTGAGTAGAAATGTTCTCTTGTCGCCGCTAAACGCTTGCTAGCTACCTGTCTGCTAGTGTGGAATATTAGTGTCTGACATTCGATTAAAAAAAATTTTTTTTAAATGAAACATGATTTATTTAGCAGCAGCACAACATGACGCACCATAACAGAGTTCGCTGAAAGTTTCCTGTTGTCTTGATTTGGAGCCTATTTTGAGATCTCACACTCTTCTTCCTGTTCTTTTCCTCACAGCAGCCAAGGTCCTACGAGTTCAGGGCCGAACGGTTGCCTGGTGAACAGCAGCGCGCCTGCGTGTCCTCCGACCACCTTCAGCCCGTCACTAGCACTGCACTTCAACGAGAATCTCATTCGACATGTTCAGAGCTGGCCTTCAGATCACGTAGAGAAGCAGGTGATGCTCCGCTTTACAAGTCCAAATGAAGAAATTATTTATAGTCACACACTCTGGTGTCACTCGGATGAGCATGGGTTCCCTTTTGAGTCTGGATCCTCTCAGGGTTGTCGTCTAAGGGAGGTCTTCCTTACCACTGTCGTCTCTGGTTTGCTAATTAGGGATAAGTTTAAATCTTGAATTTATACGTTTCTGTAAAGCTGCTTTGTGACGATGTCCATTGTTAAAATGGGTGAACGAATAAAACCGAAGTCCCACATAGCAAGTAAGTTAGCCGACGCTTAGTTAGCTAGATTACATTTTTTATTATTAGTAGTAGTAGTGTGAAATGAAATGAAATAGAATATTGGCAATATTTTCAATTCAGCATAAATCTACTTACTAGAATCATTCATGTTGGCTTATCTTCCAGCTCGCGACGTGATTGGTCAGGTATAAAAGCGTCTAGTCATCCTCTGTAAACGAAAAACCTTTGCTTTCAGTTAGACACCGATCTCGAACGCTGCCGTGTGGTCATCCTGCTCTCGCGTGTTAACCCTGCGTGTCTAACCCCTCAGGCGGCGAGGTTACGCGAGGACGTCCACAGCATGGGCAGCATGAACATGTCGGAGATCTGCGTGGAGCTGAAAAAGCTGCGCTCCCTGGTGCGAGTGTGTGAGATCCAGGCTACGCTGAGAGAGCAAAGGTAACCAACGTACCAACCGTTATTCGCTAGGTGGAGGCGGGTGAGAGACGCTGCAGGACTCGTCCTGACTGAAGATCAAGGCCTGGTCATCGAAAGTAGCGTTTGCAAAGATGTGATCATGACGGTGAAAACATGAGCGGAAGTTTTATCCACAATAAAGTGAAAATTGTTTTTAATCTTTTTCCACATCGGTATACTGTACGACAAAAAAAAAATAAAAAATCAAGCTGGCTGGAAGGATGCAATTACGGCATATGTTTGTGAAGGAAAATGTCTTTCAGTTGGCAGTTTGTTCATTCAGGAAATGATTCCTATATAGGGGTACTGTAAATTAACAAGTTCAGTTTTCAAAGTTCAAAATTATCATCTGAATGTTACGTAATATTACACTCTTAGAAGTTTTACGTGTCATATCAGAGACACATCAGATGATTATTGCTGCATTGCCGTGCTCGATATTTTCCCCGGATGTGATGTCAACAATTTTTTTTTTTTCTTCTTCTCCTTCCCCCTTTTCATCCTACAGGATCCTCTTCTTGAGACAAGAGATCAAGGAGCTGGAGAAACTAAAGAACCAGAACTCCTTCATGGTCTGAGAAGCGGTGACGTCGGTTTAAGCAGAAGGAACTCAGCAGCTGGCTGCCTTTTCTGAACCGTGGACCTACAGACTGGACTGGACTGGGCTTTCTCTCCAAAGCTGGAGAACCAAAAAAAAAAAAAAAAAAAAAGAAAGAAAGAAAAAAAAAGAAAATAAAAAAGCTCACCGAGGGTCACGCTGCCCGCTACACAAATCCCCGAGGTTTATTCATAGATTCATTGTTGTACATACACTTCTCTATGTCGAGTCAATACGCAGCAACACAAACACGGACACAGGGCGGCATGTGGGGAAGGTTCCGGATCAAAATGGTGTATTTAGGGTGATGGTGATGTGGAAAGGTCTGAGAAGGAAGACTTGAATAAATGGCGTATTCATTCGCTCTGTAACTTTTGTTCCACTCCCAGTCGCGCAGGCTAGTCTTCTAGGGTTTTTACGATCCGGTTTCACAAAGAGTACGCGATTCCGTCGCGGATGCAGACCGGATACATCTGTCCTAAATAAACGGAGCTGTTTATCCGGTCAGAGAGGATCCTGTCTGATTACTTGTCATGTTTCATGTGCTTCGATACGGCCTTGACATTTTCTACTAATTTTTTTTTTGTTTGTTTTTTTACGCGTGTAATAGGTCATCTGAGGTCAAAACTTTCCCTTTCCATGTGCTTCTAGAGTAACGCCATGACACCCTGATTTCCACGCGGCGATCGATTTCCACACGTTCAGGCGTTCATTATGATTTACGACAGCATTTGCACTAACTGATTTGATATGAACCCACTTTGTGTATCGATCTTTAACCCAATTTATCCGCTGTAAGTACTTAACGAGGCTCGATCCATTAAACCTCATTTTTGCCTCTGTGTCTGTCCTCACTGTCTTCCATGGAGGAGTTTACATCATCCGGTAGCTGACATGCTGCAATGGTGCACAGCTTATTATTCAGGGGTTTTCATGAATCATGGCAAACTATAGATGCATTTTAAAGTCTGGATGTGAAAATGGTGAGATTATTTATATGCATGTACGTTTAGTGTTTTAATTGCTGACATTAATAGGCCTGGCAGTTTTTGGAAAATTCATGGTGGCAAGACAAAAGTCCAGATTTGAATGGCTCAACTTTAAGGAAGCGTAAATATATTTCACTTAAATGACAGGTGTTTGACTTTACGCTGTAAGCCTAAAATCTTAAACAATACGTCCAACTGCTCAGTAGCGTAGATGGACAGATGTGTGTAGGCAAAAAGTCACATGAATTCCGATCCGAGAGTTCTCATTCTTGTTGCATAGCCACAAATCCGAGTCACATCCGATCCAGCACTACATGTAAAAGTGACTTGATCCGATTTTAAAAGATCAGATTTGTGAGAACCTCCGTCACATTAAGGCAGAAGTCACTTCAACCTGGTAATGTGAATGTAGCCCAAGTCTAATCAATTCTGTCTGGAATCTGGAATAACCGGGAATTCTTCTTGTCTTTCACTTTAAAGTGCATCAATTTTCCTTCTGGTTGAAAAACATGCACAAAAAAAAAAAAAGGAAACATCAGTTCCGGAAAGTTTATAGTTTATCGAAACTGTCTGTGGTGGAGAGTATCTGAATTTCAGGCCGACGATCTGATGTTTAATTTCTATTTTCTAGAGGAAACCTGTCGAGAAGCTGATAACGTTGGATCAGATTTGGGATTTTTTTTTTTTTAGTGGTTTTAAGTGTCCGGTTTATAAAGCTATATTTTGTTTTTCTGTCATCCTTAAAAGTGGGCCTGCTTGGGTTTTCTTTTTCATGGAGAGGCGGGGATGAGGAGAAAATAAACAAATTCAAATGTCCTTTTAAACTCTAACCATACCTGTGTCTGTCTGCGTCGCTTCTAGAGTTGTAGTGGAGCCTGGGATGTGATAAATGCATAAGCAAGTGTGTGGAGAGAGAGAGAGAGAGAGAGAGAGAGAGAGGCCTTGTTAGGAGTTGCATTGTTGCTGTTGAGGATGTTGGTAGATGTGAGTCATTCTCAGATGACCTGTGAGAAACAGCTGTCATTTATATAACTCATGGAAAATATGAAAAGTGGGGATTTTGAGTCTTCGGCTTCATCAGGTTTTTTTTAATGGCTATATTTGTTTATTGAAAGAGCCATGCATGCCAGCGCACCCAGTGTCCCAAATAGCGTCCTCCTCTCTGCTAAATCCACTGCAAAGCTTATGAGGTTTGAACACTAACCCACAGCAGTGCATTATGGGATATGCTTTTGGAGATATGATTACATAAGAGAGCTTTTATAACAATTAGCAACCTAAATGTGGCAAATTATAAACACAAATGATAACACACACGCCTCCTTTCTGTAATAGCTTGGTTAAAGCAGCAGCGCACCGCTCCCGGGACTGTCACAGCGTCTGTGTGGAGTTCCGCATGTTCTCCTTGGGCATGTGGGTTTCCTCCAGGTTCTCCAGTTTCTTCTCACCTCCCAAGAAACATACCTGTAAATGGATTCGACTCTAAATAACCCCATCCCGGGTGTGTTCCCGAGACGGACTCCGGATCCGCCCAGACTCTCTATCCAGCACTTACTGCGAAGGAATGAATGAAACTTTCACAGGATTTTCTGATAATGTGCGTACTGCTTTTTTATGCCAGTTATAGCCACTTTTAAAGATGTAAACCTGGCATGTTACTTCTAGTCCTGCATTAGATATTTGGCTAAGTTACAGAAGAGGAGGAATTTAATCAGGAAATCTGTTTTAAAAGGAACCTAAAACAAGCAAACAAAAACAAAAAAAATTAGATGCTCATCAGATGAAATGCGTATTAGTTCATATTTAATTTTATTTACAGGGTGTCTGAAAAGTCAGGAAGCGACAGGAACATGTTAAGCAAAATCCACAAAAACATGATACAGCAGTTGAGAAAATGTGTGCAAGTGTGAACATTTAGAGCAAACAGTGTTGTAAATAAGAAAGTTATACATACTGGATATGTAGTTTTACTCTCATTGATTCCTGACTTTTCAGACTCCCTGTAGTTTCTTTATTGGGTATTATATTACAGGGGTCTGATATCTGTGTAGAAACTTCCCATGATCATAATCATAAGCAATTCCCAAGGAAGATGATGATGATGATGATGATGATAATAATAGTAATAGTAACAAATAATAATATAGGTTTTTGCTGTTTTGTCTAATATAGCAGTATTAAACATGTAAATAATAATAATAACAATAATAAAAAATAATATAGGTTTTTGATGTTTTGTCTAATATAGCAGTATTAAACATGCAAATAATAATAACAACAACAAATAATATAGGTTTTTGCTGTTTTGTCTATTATAGCAGTATTAAACATGTAAATAATAATAACAACAACAAATAATATAGATTTTTGCTGTTTTGTCTATTATAGCAGTATTTAACATGAAAATAATAATAATAACAATAATAAAAATATAGGTTTTTGATGTTTTGTCTAATATAGCAGTATTAAACATGTAAATAATAATAATAATAACAACAAATAATAATATATGTTTTTGCTGTTTTGTCTATTATAGCAATATTAAACATGTATATAATAATAATAATAATGATAAAAATAATATAGGTTTTTTATGTTTTGTCTAATATATCAGTATTGAACATGTAAATAATAATAATATAACAATAATAATAAAAAATTATAATATAGGTTTTTGCTGTTTTGTTTAATATAGCAGTATTAAACATGTAAATAATAATAATAATAATAATAATAATAATAAACGTTCCCGATCTGCTGTTTTTATCAATGGGGTTAATAATGGGCGTGGCCAAGACCCTTTCCGTGACGTGTTTAAATAAAACTGGAAGCCACCCAATGATCGCGCTGTGTATGCAAATGAGGCTGGTAGTGATCCAATCAGCGTGTTTGTGGGAGGAGTCTATCCCAGGCTGCGCTCCTGCGTCTCAGCTCAGAGCTGTGAGAGTTCAGATGATCAGTGGAGTGTGTGAGAGAGAGAGAGTGTATGTGTGTGTGTGTATTTGTGTATGTGTGTGTCAGCGCTTCGGCTTGGACTTATACTCTCATAACACATCAGCAGCACCAAAACGAAAAAAAAAGACAGAAAGAGAGAGAGAGAGAGAGAGAGAGAGAGAGGAAACACAAAACAAACCCATGCATTGGAATTGATCTTTTTTTATCTTTTCTGGATGTGAAAAAAATCGAAGCTTTTTGAAAAGCAGCCTGTTAGAAGTGAGTGTTTGTGTCATGGAGCGGTCTCTATGATGTGACCTGGGATGATGATGATGATGATGGATTATTTTCCGGATTTGTCCTGCATCCTGATGTGTGTGTCCTGGACAAGCTGAGACACAGAGACAGACAGAAGAGACAGAGACAGAAGAGTAAAAGTGTCTTTCATGGAGCGCCTGGTTTCCATTTGGCTGCAGCTGGAGCTCTGGGCCATGGCTGTGCTCTTAACCAGAGGTGAGGACAACTCGAGACTGGAAGAAGTTCTTCAAGAAGGAAATGCACGTGTTCCTATAGAATGATTTACTGAGCGTCTTTAAGCCTTTACAATACGTTACTCTAGTCTTAACCAAAGTATATACTGTATTAGTATACAGAATATATAGATTATGTAGATGTGTGTCAGTAGACGTGTGCATTTGGGTCGGTTTATATTTTTCAAATATAAAGTTTTGTATAATATACCTTTAAACCATATTTCATATTTTCTCTTGCTCTGGCTTTGAAATCGGTTTAAATAGAAACATATCAGGATCACATATCGTATCAAAACAACGTGAAAGAGAAACGTGTAGAACAACCGGGTGACGTTATAGCCCGAGGGTACCAAGGTCAAACGGAAGTGAGAATGAGTGAGGAGAGAGAGAGAAAACAAAACATGTGAGCATGTGTGAAAATAACTGGCATGAAGGATTAATGTGTAGAAATCCTGTAAACAATGAAAAACGCACATGATGCGAAGTGTGTAAGTGATCTCGGCTGCGGAACTGAAATGCGAGACAGCTCACTTTTTCTCAAAGGTCAAATAAAAGTGAGAACATGACGTGTGAGGTGTCTTAAGAACTCATCGCTTTGGTGATGTGAGTTTTAGTTGCGGAGATGCTGACGGACGAGCTGTTGATGTGTTTACGTTGAATACGTTAAATGAGATGTGTTGAAGATCTGCTAGATTGTCATGAGCGTGTCTGTAAACTAAGCACACACGTTCGTGAACATTGGTGGTAGAAACGCTGTCCTGATGTGCTCCGTCTGCTTTTCCTGTGCAGGAGAGATCCGGTGTTACTGTGACTCGCCCCACTGCGTGGCTACCGGTTACATGTGCAAGTCGGAGCTTAACGCCTGCTTCACGCGCATCTTGGATCCCCAAAGCTCCAAATCTCCTCTGTCGCACGGCTGTTACGAACCCGCGCTGAACGGAGGAAGCGTGTGCCGAGCCGAGGCTACCCACGACGCCCTGCAGGGCCCTGCCACGCTCGAGTGCTGTCACGAGGATATGTGCAATTACAGAGGGCCACAGGATCTCACGTACGGCCGGGGAGAAAGCCTGGGTAAGAGACACGTGTCTCACGTCTGTGATGGCGTGGTGTTGTGAAAAATGAATTCTTGGGAGGAAAAATGTTGCGACGTTAAAAATACAGTCGTGCTTATACGTTCCGTTTGGAACGACTTACGTGACGGTCATATGGAGATCGATTTAGTACCCGTGGACCAAAACGACTGATTTATAATGCAAAAAATGGGGATATTTATCAACACATATTGTTATATTTTAACCTTCCCAAGCCACGCCCCTTTCAGACAATTCAGCGTGTCCTGGTATCATTCGTATTTTCCATAACACTCGAGTGACTCCATTGTTATGGATAGTCACAGAATTTCTATCGCATCTTTGTTTATTTTTTATAATTAAAATAGGATGACTTGGAACGTTTTTTCCTGAGATTTCCTTTTTCGACAGCGAGCCTTACGATATACAGCGATCCGTATATCCATATCGGAATGTCCCGTAGGATTGTAAGGAAGGAAAGGAATTCAGCGAAACACTTGCAGGCACGCCGTTCTAGGAAAATAATCAACGCCAGAGTGGTGAGATGAAGCCAAACATGAGCGCAGCTACTCTTACCACCCTGACGGCGCTTATTTTCCTATAATAACGGCACGTCCTGGAATGTCATGCAACCGTCATATTTTTTATTACTTAATTAACAGCACGTCGTCCTTTTTTTATCGATTTATACTTACGTTTAAGGTTACTTCCTGTTCCGAGTCGTGACGCAGCAGCTATAAACAGTCGTTCTCTTTTGCAGTTGTTAACATGCTCAAATCTGATTGGTCAGGAACAATTTCCGCAGCTCTGACGGCGATTCCTCGGCAGGACGTCCTCGCTCTAATTAGTTAGCGCTTGGATAGTAAGAGCGCGCGCAGGCGTTTGTTTGGCGGACGCGGCACGTGACCGGTGAAGCTTTCTGACGTCTCTGAATCTCTTCGGGACGGAAAACAAGACGGGCTGCGTTTCTTTTTTTCTTGTCTTAAGAGCGGCTGGAGGAAGACGCGCCCGGACTAACCTGTTTTGTGAGCAATAAGTGTAACTATAAAGGGATAAAAAGTATGACGTGTCTTTAATAGATAAGATACGATCTACGTTCACTATTTCACGTTCTTTCCCGCAGATCGTCGGAGTCGGCCCCAGGCTGAAGGCGGCCGTCAGATAATCGCCCGCGTTCAGGAAATCCCCTCCGCCAAGGAAGTGTGGTTCCGCGCCGCCGTCATCGCCGTGCCCATCGCCGGCGGCTTGGTGCTCGTCCTCCTCATCACGCTGGCTCTGCGGATGCTGCGCAGCGAGAACCAGCGCCTGAGGCAGCAGCGGCGCGAGATGCTCTCTCGCCTCCACTACGGCTTCCACGGGCAGCATCTGGCCAAAAGCCGAGGCGCCAAACTGGACCTGGAGTACATGATGCCTCTGGGAGGACACGAGAGCTGCTGTCTGACCTGCGATAAGATCAGACAGTCCGATCTGAGCAGCCAGAGACTCTTATCGCTGGTGCACTGGGGACGGCACGGCCCGAGAGGCAAGCTGGAGTTGGTCTGAACGCCTTACAATAATACAGACGTCCATCCGGCTGCTGCTGTAGAAGCACTTTACTTGAATCTGGCACGGGAGCACCGTGGACCTTTAAACCCGGACCTTTCTACTAACTGAAGGAAAACAATGAAAAAACGAGACTTGTGTTAAAGAGTTGCACTTTTGTATAAAGAAGAAGCGTTTGAGATCAAACAAAACGGACTGTTCGTGTGTACAGATTTGCGTATTCGTGTAAATATTACATGACACAGAATCAGTCTGTTGGCTCTTCTTTTCTCATAATAATAATAATAATAATAATAATACAAAGACAGCCCACACCAAAACTCCTCAGCGTGACGTGACCGCGTGCAGAATTCATAGCTACGCTCAAGCCACTTAGCGACACGGGAAAAGTGTGAAGCAGAAAGGTTCAAGAGGCGAAAGTGATAGTAATTCCTAAAAGTTTGATATGATCGGTAGTGTAAAAAGGCACACGTGTCGGAGCACGTTGGTTCGCTTTGACGCTCTGAACTCCAAAAATGCTTCAATACAAAAAAAAAAAAAAAAAGTTCTTAAAGCTAATGAATGGGAAAGAAACTTCCACAACCAGGTCTGTGTAAGAAAAAGAAGAGGAAGGAGGAAAAAAACAAAAAACAAAAACGTGGGCGTTCACTGCTCTGCTCTGTAATTATCGCACACAATTATCCTTCACAGCAAGATTCAACGAGAAAAGATGAGCAGCGGATATGCGCTCGGACGGATGCTGAGAGCGTGGGAAGTCTGCCGTTCTGTCTTTTTTTCGTTCGCGGTGCTGTACGGACGTGAACGTCTTCGTTATGTAAAGCTAGGTAAACATTATTAAGTGTAAAATTCTGAGCGGGAGAGACACAGCGCAACAGGTTAAGCGTAAATCGTTAGTACGACGTAGGAACGTGAAATTTCACCTCCTATTGCTGCGACCCAAAAAGAAATCTTTCCTCAGGACAACTCAAACGGTCACACGTCTTGATTCTGATTGGTCGGAAGGTGTTGAAGCAGACGCAGGTCGCAGGTTTGTGATACGGGGGTCGGCTCACCCTTCCCAGAATCCTCTACGGCAAGCAGCGAGTCGCCATTTTCGAAGCCGTCGATATTCCAAGAACAATAAGACCCGACTCCATAGATCTAAAATTGTAACGTGAAATTGAAGATATTTCGCTTGGCTGTTTGTAGCTGCTAAGCGATAACTGGAGCGAGCTTGTTTTGAGATCGTTCTACAGCTTTACGTGCAAATAAAAAGGATGTACAGAATACGAAGGATAAAGGGGAAAATAAAGAAAAAATACAAAGCAGTAGAACGTGATACTTTAATCCATATTAAGGATGCTTGCATATTAAAAGGTCATTTTTGTCACCGTTCAATTCTGTTAGTCACTAACACACACACACACACACGTTAGTATCATTATTATTTTATTCCTTCGCATGTTGTAGTTCCTGAGTGTGCCTCAAGGGTTTTTCCGAGTGCTTGAGTCGATCCGCTGAAAGATTTGACGAAACCTGGACTAAGATAAAGAGGATTAAGCCAGGAAGTATTAACGTCACAGATTAGCGTTCGAACATCCGTAACACTTGGCTAGATTGCTAGTCTGAAATCCTCTCCTGATGTGGGTGGTGTAATGAAGGTAACCGCAACATGAAGGAATTTTGTCCCCAGGACTCTGAATAGCTTAATCAAGCCCAGAGAGCGGGTGTGTTTGTATGTCAACACTCTCTCACACACACACACACACAGCACTGGAGTCATTAGACGGAGTGTGTGGGCTACCGCTGCGAAGTGTGGAAGCTCTTACGTTAATGTCTCGTTTTATCAAAGCGCTCTCAGGCAGGCCGTCCTCGCTCTGCCGGCACTCTTTATTTCTCCCTCCATTCATCTGTCACTCCTCTGTGCTATTCCACTGTCTCTCTCTATATATTTCTCTCTATCACACACACACACACACACACACACACCTGTCTGTCTTTTTCCCAGCCACAGCCGAGCGTCTCTCCAGGAGACAGGTGCTGTAACCGAGCCTCAGCGCAAAAACCTCATCCGCTAATCTGTTAACGCCCGGCTCGGGCCTGCCGCTCTGCTATTATCCACACGCTAATCTCTTGATTTTGCTTATTAGACCTTATTTACATTCCTCATCCAACTGCTCGGGTTTAGTCATTCCGCCATTAGTGCGTGTCCAATCCTGCAGCAGAGGATGAAGTGATTCATCTGGTGGTGCACTATATATATATATATATATATATATATTTTTTTTTTTTTAAAAGAGAGAGGCTTTAACAAAAGGACAGGACTTTACGCTTTGTGGTTTCTGTGTAATATGACAAGCTGCATTTTTCTGTGTGATTAACGTCAAGAGAGCGAGTTTAAAGGAACGCTGGCGAGGGAGCGACTGCTTACAACATTAAATGTAACTATAAATGGATGGAAAGTATGATGCGTTTATTCATTAATAAATTAGAAATTGGGGTATAAGAGGAATAAAACAGCTCAGGATGTGGTGTTACAGGAAAATAATCAACTTGGGGTTGGTAAGAGTTTTAGCACATCGCCTGGTTATTGATTATTTTCCTGTAACAGCATGACCCCAAGGGTGTTGATCCTCACATAGTACTGTCCTTCCTGAGAGAGCCTTCTGTCTCTCTCTCTCTGTCTCTCTCTCTGTCTCTCTCTCTCTCTCTCTCTCTCTCTCTCTCTGTCTCTCTCTCTCTCTCTCTCTGTCTGTCTTTCTCTCTCTGAGCAGATTTGATAAAGGAATGCAGTAATATAATTTGACTCCATGTCAATCAAATAAGCTCCACCCCCTATTTCACAACTCGAAACCTTTTTTTATTAATAAATTAAAAATTGGAAAATAATCAACATCGATGTATTTTGAATAAAAGAAAATATGGGATTTCTCTCTCTCTCTCTCTCTCTGTTTCTGTCTCTCTCTCTCTCTCTTTCTCTCTCTCTGTCTTAGTCTCTCTCTCACTCAGAGACTTGACTTGTCTCTCTCTCTGTCTCTCTGTCCTTCTCACTGTCTCTCTCTCTCTATCTCGCTCTCTCTCTCTCTCTCTCTCTGTCCTTCTCACTGCCTCTCTCTCTATCTCGCTCTCTCTCTGTCTCTCTCTCTCTCTCTCTCTCTTTGTCTCTCTGTCTCTCTCTCTCTCCTTGTCCTCTCTCTGTCTCTCTCTCTCTCTCCTTGTCCTCTCTCTCTCTCTCTCTCTCTCTCTCTGTCTCTGTCTCTCTCCCTCTGTCTCTCTCTCTCTGTCTCTCTCTCTCTCTCTCTCTCTCTCTCTCTGGGAGCATGTTTGATGGATGAGTGCCATAAAGTAATTTGACTGCTTGTCAATGAAATAAGCTCTGCCCCTGTTCAAAGTGTTTGAGAGTGTTCATAATTTTAACTCGAAATCTTATTGAGGAAAAAAAAAAGAAAAACAGTGATGTACTATTCTTAAATAAATTAAAAATCGCTGCGGTATAAAAGGAATAAAACAATTTGGGAAAAGCTATTATAGGAAAAGAATCACCTTTGGGATGATAACAGTAACTCTGCTTCATCACCACCCTGTCAGCTTAGCAAGGTGAGCAAAAACTCTTTCCTTTTGTAAGAGACGGTATGAAGTCTCAGATCATGTTTAGGTACATGTTTTAAATAATTTAGCTGGTGTTTTTCTTTAACACGGCCCAGCTCTGAGCCCCTCAATTGCTCCTGGCTTCCTCGAGCCTCTGCTTATATTTGAGTGACCAAACTGAACGGAAAAATGACAGAGAATTGAAATGTAAACGTTTGTGTGAAGGAAAAACCCTGGCTTCATTACAGTGAATATAAGAGCAGGCATTTGCTTCTGACACTAATAACAAGGACCTCCTTCTGGAAGCTTCTATATATTTTAGTCTATACTGATTTTATGGCTTTAATGCTTAATTAGCCAACGTCGTCGTCACATTTAGATAAAAAGAACCCTGGCGCGACTCCGCCCTTTGTTTTCTAAGATTTTGTTGACTATAATTCATTAAAATGGCAGTTGATTAACGGCATGCAGCCTTCAAAGATAAATAAAAATCCGAGCTGTTCGATAGACTCGAAACTGCCTATAGATCATGAAAAGGAGGCTGTAGTTATTATCCTGTTCAGCCTGTGCTGTATATCATAAAGGAAAGATTCTTAACTCGACATGAGAACTCAGCATGAGAAACGTTCAAAGTGTTTTGCAGAAATCATAAACACGTACAGGAAAGTCTTGTACTCCGGTACACTGTGGTGAAACAGTCTGCCTGCTCTGACTTGCCAGATAATATCAAAGTGCTCTAAATGAGAGACTTCAAGCCTGGAACAGCTCCATTCCCACTGAAAACAAAGGCAGAAGGTGTTAGGAGAAGGAAGGAGGAGGGGGAAAAAATGCCTTCCCAAATGTCTTTTTAACTCAATTACCAAAATCTTGACAGGCTGTCTCGGAGATCAGCTTCAACACTTTAACACACACACACACACACACTATTATCTCCATTCCTCCAGGTCATGTGAGAGACAGAGGCTTTTAAGGGGCAGATTTGGGGGCTCTTAGCGAGGGTCTGCTCCCAAATCCCAGGCTTGTTCCAGACTTGATCACCAGAGCGAGGGTGCACTTTGAACTTGGAGTGCGAGGAATGCAGTTAATGCAGGAGCTCATGGGGCGTAGAGCAGCCGAGAGGTCCGGGGACATCCTTCTTAGGCACGACAGCTGAGCTACTGACGCCGACGGCTTCAAGCGACCGACATATGGAGTGCAAAGAAACCTTCATTTACACACAAATTGCCTGAGAGTCTTCAAAGTAAATTAAAAAAAATTTTTAAATCCGTTATCCTGATCAAGATCCAAAAGTGAGTATTTACAGCTGCTATAACATAAGTGATAAACATTTGCCAACATTTTGGCAAACTGTTGTGGTATAAGAGGAATAAAACCCCCTGTCATGTGCTTCCGGGTGGTAACAGCTACTCTGCTTCCTCACTACACACCATCGTTGTTTATTTTCCTATAACAGCATGGCCCGAACTGTTGTATTCCTCTTATACCACAGCAACATATGTGAGTTGAATATAACCTTATAGAAAGGTATAATGTAATACGAACAGCTTCTAGCATTGTTCTGCTACGCAAGCAACTTTCTCTTCAATATGTCCAGACGCAACGTGTAACACACGACAGGAAGTACAGGGTCAGAGCACAAGGTCAGCCTCTTTTCCCAGCCCGAAGCACTTAGAGGTTTTAGGGTCTGGCTAAAGAACAGGCCGGTAGCATTGCTAAGAGGTGTATTGCTAATCCTTCAGATACAGGATTATTATTCAGTGAGATATTTATGAAAACCTGCCTTGTACTAATTTGTCCTGGTTATGATATTTCACTTGTAATTAAACAGAAGCTCATGTTTGAGTAAAGGAACTGCGCTATAAAGTGGGGGCTGGGGAGGGCTAGAACATTTCCAATATGTCTGCAGACCCTGGTCTGGTACAACACACACACGTACACACACACCGTTGCCCCACACTCTCACATGAACCATGCTGACAGACAGGAAGCACTTAGTCGTCTGTTGGGCCTAAACCGAGGACACATGATACCTATTCAAAGGAGCGCTTTTAGCAAAGAGCAGCGCTCACATTTTTCCCCCTGTGCAAATTCAAAGACATGATAAATGCATGTAGCATGTTAAATATTACGAGCGCACATGCTCCTTTATTCATTCGGCTCCAGCGAGACCCTTCTGTAAATCAGATTCCTCCTCCAAGGAATACCTCATCCCAGTGCTAATGTTGCTAATAATTTATGAAATCTTAACAGGCTCGATTAGCATGCGCATAAGGCTAAATGTTTCTCGGGCCTGCTAGCGTCCACTCCTTATTAGCAAGCTACATTTTACTGAGAGAAACCCAAGACTTGATTGTTCTGGTAAAAAAATAGCATAGTTTTGAATTATTACGTGTTGGAATTAGCTTAGCCTACTCCGTGTACGTTTATTTAACTAATAGAAGTGATGAAAAGTAAAAGGGGCTGTACTGAAAAAATATTAGCGTAGGCTTAAAATCAGGCCTAAAGTATTGAACTGAGGTTTCTGAGTAAACAAAATGGTGCTAGCATAGCATGTATGAGTTATGGAGGTTAGCATAGTAGCCTAAAGGTGCTGGCTACAAAGAGCAAAACAAAACTTAGCTTCGCTTAGTCTGAGGGCTCCAAAGAAAGCCTGGTTATTTCCTCCTCTTTGTTTAAACAAAGAAATGTTTCTCCTAGCTGTAATTCTTATTGATGATGTTTAAACTTTTTCAATGTGTGTTTAAAAATGGACAAAGAAAGCCTAGCATAGCTAGTCACTAGCCTAGCATTGTTTTGTTTTTTGTTAGCTTCTTTGCTATCTATTTGCTTAAGTTTATAGCCAAGGTACTGTTTAATAGCTAGTATTAATGTAATATAAGAAAGTTAAAATGTAATATGGATTTGGTTAAAATATTAATCAGATGGGGGATTTTTTTTATTCATTTATTTTTTTGGCTAAATGAAAGGCTGCAAGGCTAGCACGACGCTGGCATCTCAAGACGTTTTCTTAATGCTATATTAGTGAATTTTAGAACTGTGATTTCAAACAAGCGACAGTTATATAAAAAGATTCGCACAAATCTTCTTCTCATCGACATTACTTTTAGTCATCCGTAAAAGAAATTGAGCAAAGATACACCATGAAAGCTGAACCATTTCAAATGGCAAATAATTCAGGAAGAATCTTGTTTTATAGCTCTTCTCTAAGACCCTAATTTGACTCAATGATGTAACGGATAAACGCAGAACATTCGGTTTACACAATGTCGCACACGCCTCAAATGTTTATCGCGAACCTATCAGCAGCACTCACAAAACCATCTAGGTCACGTTGTAAAAATTTTAAAAGGAAAACCTCTTGCCATATCGGGTAAGATCTCTGCCCTGACCCTTACACGCGTTTAACCGTCTTCCTGCTGCGACGTCTGCAGATAATAAACAGTCTGAAGGAATCGGAGAAAGCCTGCTTATTTTCTGCCCTCTGTTTAAGGCAAAGGGAATGATTTTCACGACTGTAATTTTCATGTGGGATGATTAAGGTTTTCGCGATGACGGAGATCCGCACAGAGCCATGTTTGGGTTTTTCAAGGACCAACTGCTCTGATTGGAGGATTGGTCGAGTTGGCATTTTATTTTGAGCAATACTGTCTGTAAAGACCACACCATGACCACCTCCATCTCTATTGTGTCGTTCTCTTAACATAAGTGTGTAATGGCCTCCGTTCAAGAGTCTACAAATGTCCACTTGTGGGTGATTTCACCACTGGGGTGTCCTATTAACATTACATCTACAAGTATATAAAACAAAATATATAAGTAAGTCTGGAAGACATTTTAAAATGTCCTCCACATAAACCTGTGTATGTTTCACAAACAGTATTTACGCTTTAACATCTCATGACTGAAGCATCCCTGTGCTTGAATCATCCATTATGGTTCATGAAAATTATTTGGAATATTCCACAGGTCACAAGGAAATGGCGTCATCTGAATTTCCTGAAGATCTTCGGAAGTTAGTTCATTAATTTTTATTTTATTATTATTATCATTATTATTATTTTTATGATCACTTTGTTTATGGAAAATGACTGCTTACAATACTCTGTTCTTTTGATTATCTTCTTGGATTATTTTTTCTTCCAGCAATTTGTCATAAAAACTATGACACTGGCAACCCTGCATGTAATATCACTACATATATTTGTCTTCTTGTTGATAGGAAACACACTGAAACTTTTATTTTTACGTTTTAGACTCTTAAATGTACAAATGCCAAAGAGATGAACCATAGAAGAACATTTTGGTTGATCAAAAATGCTTGGTTTACCTAAAGAACCATTTAGTCATTTGGTAACAAAATATTTTTAGTTCTTAAAGATTTGTTTTAGTGCCACATTAATTAGAAGGTTCATTACGAAACCACAAAATTTCATCTTTGGCATCGCATTAAAGGATGGTTTCTGGCATTTTTATTTTTAAATGTCTAGTATTTATGAGCAGCTAGTTAATACGTCTTTACTAAGAAAGATTCAGGACTATTGATGGAACATGTGGTTTTGTTTGTTTTTTTTAACTGCTATTTGGTGTTTTTGTCTGTGGCACGAATAAAACAGGCCGGGGCATGGCGTTATAGGAAATAATCAAGAAAGAGGTTGTGTGATGTGGCCTGAAACAAAGCACACTTACTCTTACTACCTTGAAGTTGGTTATTTTTCTATAATAGCACGTGCCAAAGTGTTTTATTCCTCTTATACCACGGCTAATTTTCAAGATTTCCAAAAAAAAAAAAAAAAAAAAAAAAAAAAAAAAAATCCCACCTCATACTTTTCATTGTTTATAGTTATAAGTAAAGTTGTGTGAAACAAGTTCCTGTTCTTGCTTACGTTATAGGCTGTAAACAGCCATTTGAATTAAATAACAACTTGTCCAACTTCCTCTGTCCTGAAGGCTTTTAAAAAGCTCCAACAATGAAAACTTCTTCCATAAATGTAAACTAAAGTAAATGTCCTTTTATATAAAAATTCATCATATCGACGATTATACATGTTTCGTTGTTTCTTTGTAGATCCTGTCGTACACTTGCCGCACAAGTCCCTGTGAGCTGGCTGTTACGATAGAAACGATGAACTATTAAAACGAGCGCATTATTGTAAACCTGTGATTCGGATTACGACCGAGACTACTTTCAGAGCTGCTATTATAGAAAATGAATCAACACCTACCTGACCAATCAGGTTCAAGAAACCTTTTTCCTTTAGTGGGAAAAGAGAAAAGCTAACATCAAAGGCAATTTAGTCTTGGCCAAGTCCCACGCACCAAGAGTGACACAGTCAGAGGAAAACGCTATCCGCCTACTTACACATGTGTGAGCTCACGGATGCCTATTATTGGCTTGCTAAGCTGTGATTGACAAGGAGAGAGTATGTATGCCACCCCTCCCTTCCTGAAAGCACAGCCAATTTTGCTTTCTTTGGCTCTCAGCCATGGATGGCTGTGGCATCATTCTCACAGACAGTCTCCAGACAACAAGGCACTTTTACACTTTTATCTTGCGCCACTCGGGAGCTCACATGTCAAATTTTTTTTGTGTTGGACTGTCGACAGGTTGTACAGGCTACTGTAAGCGTTTTCATAAAGGTGTGTGAAAAGTGCTAGAGGACGAGATCAAAGCAGAATAGCAGCTTCCGTCTGACATCGTACCGTTCCTCATCATGCCCCGTCATGCTCGTAATTACACGAAGCTTTCTCCCTCAGAGCCAAACTCCATCCGACAACCATCTCTCTCTGTCTCTCTCTCTCTCTCTCTCTCTCTCTCTCTCGCACACAAACACCTTTGACACAGAGCTGTACTTCACAGTCACATGAGGTGGAGCACATTCCAGCGGTTGAGGCTTTAATAACAGGGCCGGCTGTGTGTTCCTGCATACTCCGCTCCACTTTACTCTCTGTAGGAGATCTGACCATTTCACATCACATCGATGTCCACAAAACAGAAGACTTATAAAAACAGATCCATCTGCAGTGGGTACTGGTGCCAATCAAAGTTGGTCACTGGAGAAGCAAAAACAAAATATACATATTAGTGGAAAAAAATGGACAAACCTGTGCCGGTCTATGCTTACATTAGCATTTATGATCTTCAACGTTTCCATCTTGATGAAACAGATGCTGTTAGGAGGCGTGGCTTAAACTTTGAGGACGAATTTAAGAGACAGTTTACGTCCTAACGTTGCTTCTTAGCCAAATGCTTTTGAGGCGCGTGTGTGAAGATTTAGAGCTGCACATTGCACCGTGCTAAACTGGTAGCTATAAGCATCCCATACTCATTAGCCTTGCAGCTCGAATATAAAACTAACATACAGCAAACCTTATTGATTGAGTACATTTGGAAAAAGGTTTGTAAATGAAGTGCTCCTTTATTGAATGTCATGGTGGGATGGAAGAGACAGGCCTGGGATTTTGGTCACGTTTAGACCTTCCTGATCAAGATCAGGTAACTGTAGTGACCCGGCAGCTGGAGTGAATAAAGGAGAAACAGGAAGAGATGCAATCGATGCCTCTGACGAGATTAAGCCGAGGGAGAGCCCTTGGATGCGGGAGCGGAGTGAACGGGGTTGACGAGATAATGCTTAAGGTCAACGTTTAGCCCGGAGCTCTGGACAGATTAACGCTAGGCAGGACATTAGCCTTGGATGCTAAGCTGCTGGGTCAAAAGGCTTGTGTGATGAATCAGATGTATCTGACACAAGTGTGAACAGAACTATCCTGTATTTCCAAAGCAAGAGTTATCCTCAAAAGCTACGGCACATTTGGAAAAACGTCAGCTTTATTTAGAAACCTAATATATTTATATCTTGTGGATCAGCAATGTTGACAGAAAAAAACCATGGATTATAACTCGATAATTATATTCATGATGAAATTATTTACCCTATAATTTTGCCTTTATTTATCAAATAGTGTACAGTCAAATCTGATTATAATACTGTGCAATTTTGTAAGTGTGTTCGGAGGAACTCGTAGATCATGTTAAAGTTTAACATGCAGGAAATGTAAAAATTCGATTTTTCATTTAATTCAAATCTTGAACCGGCCTTTATAAACAGGCTGCATGTGAATTTTGTTCTGAAAATAGTTTCTGCTCAAATTGGATGTGTGAATAATCACTTTTTGTCTGTCTGAACATAGCCGTAATGTGAGTACGCTCTGTATATGTTTAGCAGCAATTTCCAAACGTTCCCACTTTTCATTCCTTCCGCTCTTGATTTCCTGGATTTCCTGACAGGCCACAAGTTGGCAGAGAGACGGCGCGGGCAGTTTATTTAGCGGCTGTTTGTCTGTGGAGCTCTAACATGTGTTTAGTTTAATCTGCTAAGGCCATCAAGGGCTGCATAATAACCGAGGGCAGTGGAGAGGTGCTGCGAGGGCTTTAGGGCTCTTCGGAAGACGCGGGAGCTGAAAAACAGGCCTGATGGCCGGAAGAAACGCATGACTCAGCAGAAACTCGGAGCAGAGTTATAATTTTGCTTTCAAAAAATAGAGCCCAACCACTGAATACTATCCTTCTGTGTGCTCTCTCTCTCTCTCGCTCTCTCTCTCACTCTCTCACTCACTCTTTTGGCTCATCTAATTATGGGTCCGGAAGATTGCAGGGTTTAAGTCATCTCCACAAGACTGGCCAAAACTGGTGTCCGTGTGTGCACTGCGAATGCAGAAAAACACACTCTGCGCTGTAGCTTACTTTTTTTGTTCTGTCGTTCTCCGCCTCGGTGTCCCTCCCTCCCTTTCTGTCTCTCTGTCAAAATAAATATTACAAATACTTTCCCACTTTCGTCTTTTAAGTAGATTGGAAATGCTTCTGTGGTGAAGTGTAGTGAGAGAACACGCGCTTAAAGAACTTTCAGTGACCATTAAAAAGTTGTTTCCTTGTGCTAATAATCACAAAAGCAGAAGGTACTTGGCACACTTTGTCAGGGCTGTAGCCAGATTTTTACCACGGGATAGAACCAATGCCTTATTCTGGGAGTGGCGATCTAGGATGCACTCTTAAATTAAAAGTGTCTCGGGGTGGTATCATTAATATTTATGTCGTTAATTTACCATTAGTATGAATCATTAAGCATGAAAAGCCAAATATAGTATAACTTGGAGAAGCTGACAGGAAGGCTACAGTAACTCAAATTACCACTCTTTACAACCGTGGTGAGCTGAAAGGCATCTCAGAAAGCACATGTTGAGGGCTATAAAGGAGAAAACCATATTGCATTTCACTCCTGTCTGCCAAGACTAAGAGCCTGAGGCTACACGGGGCACCGACTCATTGACACCGGACAGGTCAAGAGATCTTTTCCAAAAAAAGCCCCGGCAAAGTTAATCCAATTTTCACCTGTAGAATTTCAGCGTGTTCGTTAGCTAGCTTTCTTGTTCCTGCACAACATGTAAGTTTTGTCCACTTGAAAACTGCTTTGACATGAAACTATTGATGACTCGTCACGTCTCCGTGTTTAGGTCGTGGACCAAGTCTGTCTATTTTGATAAGGTGTCATTACCTAAAAGTATGTGGATGTATTTTGTCTTTGGGCGGTGTCTTTGCGCAGTGTGTTATCAGCAGGGCCTCAAGCTGCCTCCCTGCATTTAGATGTGAGCTGCTCTGTAATTATACATGTGCCAGGCTGTCTGGAGAGCAAGAGGACAGATGAGAGAGAGAGAGAGAGAGACTGAATATGTGTGTGTGTCCAGAGCTGAAAGGAGGGAGGAGAAGTCCTTTACTTCTGCTATTCATCAGCCTGATGACCATGGCTCCACTCCGCCTGGCTGCTCCATACACATTGACCAAACTCTGCTGACCCGAGATCAGTTTGAAGGTGTAGCTAAGAATGACTAAATGGTTTGAACTGCTGATCCTGACTCAGTAGTCCTGAGGTCAATTTATTTTGTTTTATGTGTTAATTTTTCAAGCCAGTTCTTCAGGCTATTATCAGGTTGACGTAGGTTAAGTCTTCAAGAGTTGCAATTCCAAAACGCAGTTCACTGTGTCTGCTGGTCAATCCAAGCAAGTCCAGAAAAGCCATTCAATAGCCAAAGAAAACCTGGGTTTGATAGAAAGACTAGCATCACTAGAGAGTCTGGTAAGTTCTGTCAATAAACATGGTCCACTAAAGTTTGTTGTCTTGCTTGAAGCTGGTACATGATCGTAGATAAACATCAATCATGTTTCGGAGCAAGCTTCATGAGCCTGAAGTTTGGGGTGAGAAATGTGCATAAAATATCCCATGCTTCGTGGATAGGGGATCTGAGGCTGTGGCTAATCAAAACCAGTTTAGAAGGTCACTAAAGGTCGACCAAAACCTTGCCTCTTAAGCCAAACTTCTAGCTTCGAAATTCACCAGAGAGTCTGGTATGTTCTTTGAATAAACAAGACCAAGAACCGCCTTCTTTCACAGAAAGAGATCATTTGTCTGACATGGCAGATGACCACCCACAGACCTTATCCACGGAACATGTGATATAATCTCATTTACTCACCACTCTTGAATAACTTTTAAATGTGGTAGTATGCTATATCTTACGCTAAAAAAACTTACTATGCAACCTTCAAGATCCTGAAGCTTATGGCCAGAAAAGTGTACAAAACATATCAAATGTCACATGTAGAAGTGCCGCTGTGGGTGGAGATAGAGACTAATCAAAACCAGGCCAAAAAAAGCTAAATGACTCAGTGGCCAATTAAAACCACTCCAAGTTCTCTAAGCTTCTTTTCATCCAAAGTCTTTTCATCCCGCTTTTCCTGCTAAACTAAAGCTACTGTATATGTCATGTTATGGATAACGCTGGACTTTATTTCCTGTTACATTTGTAAACCAATTCGTACCTTTCCCTGTATCATTTATGGCTGGGAAAATCTTACACTACAATTCCTACTACATGTTAGGAATAAAACATGATCATTTTCATAAAACAACACGTCTCAAAGTGTTTCATAGGTCTCATGATTTTATAGTGACAGTAGTAGCTACATGTTATGGAAGATCCATGATACAAGTAATTTAAATTGTATCTGCTTAAAAACAATAATTCCCGTCATTTTCCCTCTCTCTAGAAGTTAACCCTTTAACTCCAGGCCTCTTTTTTACGCCCAAGCTCAAAAATGACAGACGCAAAATGAATTGAGTCGCCTGTATCTCAGCAACTACAAGGTTTATTTGCGTTATTTCGGTATCATGATGAAGGTATCACTTGTGAGTTTACTGTAGAGGCGCTAGAATCAGTATATACGTTCTTGGTGACAGTAAATGAACATGGCACCCAGCAGAAAATTGAAAATTTCATCTCTTAGGTAAATTTACAATTTACGTTTCTTCATCGACAGCATTTTCAACGATTTTGCCGGTTTTTCCAGGCACGCGTTACTAGCGTGTTTTGACTCTTTGCTTATTTGATCGATTAGTGTTGGAGTTGTGTCTTATCTAGGTAGAACTGTTTGTTTGGCGCTTTAGTTGAGATTTGTAGCAGATTTGTAAATCCGTTTTTTTATTAGTCGTAGATCGCATACCTTCCTGCCAGTCAGGTTCATGGAATCAAATGGAATAATCAAAAAGGTCCTGTAGTTAGTTTTATGTTACAGATAAAACAATGCTTCATTTTATTACGTCGCCATTCGAATGTTACATGAGGTTGTTTGTTTGTATTAAAATTGGTGTACGCTTACCGGGAAATTTGCAGGCTGTGTGAAAATAGAAGCCTTTTGTAATACAAGTGTTCACGTTTCACGGAAGAGTGAATGAAGCATGCATGAACATTCCCTGTTCACTTCAGTCCAGTTGAGAGCTTTGGAGCACTGAAGAACTTCAGGATTGTATGAGGCAGATCAGAGTATGGGAAAAAGAGTGGGGGGGGAGGGGGGGGGGGGTAATAAGCTAGTGTAGGTTACAATGTTCCATTATATGGGCTGATTTATTGACCAGGGTTATTGATGTAAGTACCATAAGCAGGAGGTTTTCTCTTGGCCTTGACTCTTATTAAGTTTCATACTTTGTTGATACATGTACTAGTATTATAGTCTATAATAAGGCCAGTCAGGGACAACAAACCTATAAAATAAAACTGACTTCAAAAAAGGTTAGTGAGGTTTTACGGAAGTTTGATACCAAATGCGAAATGAATTTGTGTTTTTTAGAAGCCATTTATCATTTTTTTTCTCGAACATGTTTGACGTGAACTTATTGTTCTTGCCTTTGGAGAGAAAAATTCATGCCTCAGCGGAGAAAAGGAGAGTGTGGTTAGGAATACCTATGAAAGAATGAACATCTGAGATGTAGTTCCAGATGATGGCAGCGCCTGCCAGTAGTTTGTATTTGTATTTATATTAATAGCCTTGTATTTGTATGCATTAAGCCAGCAGTGGCACTTGGGAAAGGCTTGCGGTTATCCCACAAATGAATATTACTTTCCATCCAAAATAATTCACTAAAAGCCTCCGGATGTGAAAACAAATGTGCGCCTCTGTAAACTGACATCTGTTCGTGGTTTTGGACTCCCCTCCAGACGAGCCGGCCCTCGAGTGCTAAGCGATTGGCTTGCTTTAACAAAAGCATTCATTGCTAATTAGCTCGGTGTTAATTAGTCCCTGTTAAGCAATGATAGCTGTTCGGACATCTTGGAAATGGCTCGCGTCAAATCCAATCTACTTCAAGTTTCAGTTTGGACTTTGCAACCATGTTTCTCTTTCTGATGGTGAAAAGTTTTGGGTTAATGGCAAAATGCACGGTGTTGAATGAAGTGCGAATGTAGTTCAATTTGACTACTTTTAGGCGTCTAGGGTGCTGTGTAGTGAGGAACTTTTTTTCCTGGAGTACATTTGGTCAATGTGTGAAAGCTGTTTTCAGAGAAAATGTTCTCTCCTGCACCTAAAATCACTGCTTTGCTGTTTGCTTGATGTGAACTTGGTTGTGGCCCACACGTGTAAAACGATTTTTCAACTTTGTCCACAATAGACATGTTTGTCTAAAAAGTCTCAGATCTAAATTCTGATTGGTCAGAGGTGTTACTCTTAGAGTAGCACTTACTAATTCACTCACTGAACCTGTAATGTTACTGTAAGATTGTGAAGTTACTAAAAGATTAGTTATTAAAGTTACCATCCATCCATCCATTATCTATAGCGCTTTATCCGTCTGGGTGGCGGGGAAGCTGGAGCCAATCCCAGCATCTT
>JAQQZR010000018.1:14907940-14921937 GCA_030068235.1 Notoglanidium macrostoma
AGGAAACCAGAGCACCTGGAGGAAACCCACGCATGCACGGGGAGAACATGCAAACTCCACACAGAAAGGCACCCTGGATCGAACCAAGGACCTTCTTGTTGTGAGGCGACAGTGCTAACCACCGTGCCGCCCCTATATGGGATTGTTTTTTGTAAAATAGAGGAGTAAAACTAGCTTTATAAAAATATTAATCTATGTAAACTGGGCCTTGGAATTTGCTTTTGGTTGACCTTTGTCACGAACTTTTGGCCGGTCGCTGATGTGAGCATTTTGAGTTCTAAGAAGACAGATCCCAACTTATGAGACTTCTGTTTGTTGGCGACAAGAAAATTAGGCCCAAAGTGTAAAGCTGGCTCATGGTAGGCAGTCCTTCATTTTCTTTCATTCCACTCACCAGGTTCTTTTCCTCACATGACGACAGGAATCACCAGCATGCTATAATACCGTATCTTTTTCCTGAATATGCGTCACCACCTTGGATTTCTACAGCTCGTGCCGTCCACACCTGATGTGTCTGGACTTGTCGAGTGGCACGGCTTCGCACGCTTATCTCTGCCTGTCATCAAAGCCCTCTCGTCCCCCCTCTGCCCTGCCTGCTCCCCGCCTGCCTGGTGGTCCTCAGCTCCGGTGCCGTGAACAAAGCTCTGCTTGTGAACCTCTGAGGCGCTTTCATCAGCAGCGGAATGACTGAATGACTCCTTCTGAGGCCTGTGGAGGTTCGGCTAGGAGTTTTGGGAGCTTCATGCATTGTGCAGTACGCAATGTGTGAAATCTGTGAGCAGCATTTTTAGGGTGTTATACATTTTCTTCTGTTAAATTAAAACCCAAGTCAGTCAGTACAAATTAGGCCTGTTGGTTATTTACGTAAAGGATGATCAGTGGTGGATGTGTGGAGCCAGAGGTGGCCGGAAGTAGGTGTCGGGACTGTTTATCAAAATCATAGACGTGATCCATTTCGGGGGTCCAAGCAAGTGGGCAAGTTATGATAATCCAGAAAAAAAAAGCATCCGCAAAGTCAGTTGCTCAGTACTTAACATAATTTTGGATATAAAAAGAACGCTTTGGGATATTAAAAAAAAAATCATTATATGGTCTACTACCACATACAAAATGAACATTAGCAGAACAAGACAAAAAACACACAAAGTAAGAATTGTGTTGCTTTCATAAGAAAAGCAGAGGCAGCATCATTTTATCTGATATTTCCCCATGGTGATGTTTAGCTAAATATAATATCCATGTAAAATCCAATTTAACATTCACTATATATGCTCACTACATGTGTACGTCATAATGGTATTTTAGGACCTACCTGATAAATAGTGTTATTTAATGTTACTTAGATGTATGAATACATGCAATGTTTTGGAAATACTTCAGGCAACTTCTTTTCTGAACTTCTTTTCTTTTTTTAAGACTTTTGCCAAAATGTTCAACTTACATCAGCCTACAAAAAGTAAACCATTAGATATTAAATATATTTTGGTGCTTTTGACCATATAAATATTATGAAAATGTGACTAAGATTTAAAGTCAAGATTTAAAGTCTCCAGAAAACACAGGACAAAGGACTGAATCACGAAACCAATAAAAGTAATTATAAGAAACAGGTGTGAACAAAACCAGACACAGACACTAATCATGGGGTGTGGGACAGGAGCTGGAGAAAACAGGAAGCGTTCATGATGATGTGCACCTGACCGTCTTCACAGATCCCTGAAAATTCTGACATTATAAATATATGAATATGGGAAGATGGTTAGCTGACTCAGTATACTTTGGTTCCATGCATTAGACTTTCAGGCTTTGTATCAGGAGCTTTTTATATAAAAGAAACATCACAGTGGTGTCGTATTCAGCCTCAAGACCACCTTTTCACTTACTAGGTCTCGTCTCAGATTTGAAAGAAATTTGATCTTGAATCTGTCTTGGACTAGAGAGGCATGGATTGGACAGTGACAATAATAAACTTTTCATGGACATTTTTCATACTTTCAAAATAATGATACACATTAAAAAAAAACAATAAGATTAATCCTTTAATTCTGACTGTATTGCAAGGCGTGCGGTGCCTCACAGTGTTCACTGTATGTTAAGATGTTCAGTGTTTGTTTTTTAACTTTTGACCTCATAAAATGTTCAGGTTGACCCCAGCTAGGGTTAGGGTTCTGGTTTAGGGTTAGGGTTCTGACCTTCGGGTATTTTTCCAGAATACAAGAGTCCATATGAAGACGTTTTATGTTACATTTTAGTTTCAATTCCGTGTAGAGAGATGGAGATGTAGAGTGTGCCAAACTGCTCCATAGCCAACAAGCCCCAATCTCCCCTACAGCAACTTCACTTTAGAATATTAACAGGGTAAATTGTCAAAACATGGTCTTGAAAATTGGCTTTTTTTAGGTCTTGGTCTCGATCGCCCCAAAAATCCCATGGCCTTGTCTGGACTCAAACTCAACCCTTTAATGTTGTGGTCTTGACTCGTACCTGATATAGGTTTCCCCAGGGTCCCCTCCCCCTCACTACAACAACATTACCTTTCGCAAGAAAATGGAAATTATGTCAAAAAAAGACAAATCTAGCTATCATTAAAAAAAAAATGGAAATGATGTCCGAGCAGAAAATTCACATTTGCAACACTTTTAATGTCTAATTATGCTAAGTTTGAATTTATGTGTCAGTTATATTAGTAGGCTGGTACGATAGGTAGATAAAAGGTTCATAAATGTTTTTTTGAGGTTCCTCAGGGTGGACTGCTGGGTCCTCTGTTGTTTTAGCAGCTCTTATTATTTGTTTGTTTATTTTTACATTTCAACCACTTGTTCATCGACAGGAAACAATATGCTGTATGTAAAATGCAATTCTGTAATTCATGAAAACTTATATATACACTTTTCAACCTCTTAAAATATTATATCAGACTATTTCCTGTTGCTGTTTATTGCGTGGGCAGACAGCTTCCCCAGTCCTGGGCATGTCTGGACCTGTGCTCTTTCTCACCGTACCTGTCAGATTTATGCATTATTCATGATTCGGGGTCACCTTGGGTTAGTTCAGTCAGGTTCCTATTACTGTGTGTGTGAATGTTAATGTCATTATGTGAGGTGTGTTATTTTTCATTATATTTCATTTCATTGTTGGCTTGTAGCCATTTTGTTATTGATACAAAGTCGTTTTATAGCTAACTGGAGGTGTTGTGGCTACGTTACTGGTTCACTTTCTTAAAGCCAAGTCAAACTTCATGTCAGTCATCACTCACATTCAAACTCCATTTCTGAAGCAACCTCTTAACATTAATCAAACTGTATTGTTTTTTCCAGTTCTACATCTACAGCCGTTTTTGCATTTAGTCAAAAAATTTTTTTAAAGCGGCTGATTACATGGAATGGCATTTGGGTAACATTTGTCAGTACAGTGCTAAAGTTCACATTTTTCTATTCTATTTTAACAAGCATTTTTCAAACTTGCATAAAAGAAAGCACAACCTTTTCAACCTTTTCTTTTCAGGGGAGTTGCGTTGTATATGGTCAAAAAAACACGCTCAATCGGCAAATCTATATAACAAATCACGCTAAGTCAACAAGATAGCTAATGTTAAAGAGGATTGTTTAACATTAATAGATTAGAAATGCATGTAATTGTTGGTTTGGTGATGTTTTCTGCAAGCAGATATTTATTTAACATTTATGGAAGGTGTCTCCAGTTTCACTGCTTTGCAGCAATCAGAAGTAAAGCTTTAACATTATATTTTCCCACACTTTCTTAGTAAACTTCAGAGAGTTCAAAACTAACTTGTTTTACGTTCCTGAGCATGAGCTGTAACTATAAATGGATAAAAGTATAATGTTGAATGAATAATTTAATCAATGGCAAACTGCAGTGATATGAAAGAATCAAAAGAATGTGCAGTTATGGAAAAGTACTCCAATAAGGTGTCAGAGTCGCATTACACCATGTCGTCGTTGATTATTTCGCTACACTAGCACTCCACCAAGTGTTTTATTACTTACATATTATTAATAAATGAAGTAAAATCTTGTTATGGGTCCCTTTAGTGCTAGCTAGCACACTGTTGTGATTGTTTTTGGTTGAAGGTCCAAGACAGGATGCAATTCATAACATTCAGTTCTCAGTTTCTCGCTGTGGTGCTAAAACGAGATGTTATTTTCACCAGACTTTATTCCTCCTGAGTGTTCTTTTCCTTTTCCGTTCCACCGAGAGAGCAGTGTGTGCCCTTTTTACCCCCACCTTGGTTGAGAGGAAACAACTGTAACATTTATTTTTCTGCTTCTCACCATTGTTTTTATTGGTCTGGAGACTCGGCACCGTGAAAAGCCTTGGCTAACGTGTCACACCGTGAGAGCGTGCTAAGAAGGCAGTTCCCCTGTCCCACACGTTCTCTCTCTGTTTCTCTCTCTCTCACACACACACACATTTTGGTTTTACTATCTTTGTGAGGACCTTCCATAGACATAATGATCAACACAGCTACACTTGCTCCTAAACCTAACCCTATCCTTAATGGAAAAAAGCTCTTTTACCTTTTCTTATTTCTGTTTATAAAACCTTTTAAAACCGCTATGAGGACCACCAAATAGTGAGGACCATCCAAAATTGTCCTCACAAGGATAGTGAAATCTAACATTAGGTCCTCAAAAGGGTACAAAAACCAATACACACCCACTCACACACTTCTGCTCCATGTTTTTCCCCCCTTCCCCTCGCCATGTAAATATTGAGGAGGCGACGACTGATCCAAGCCAATAAAAGCCCTCGAGCGGTGCTACACTACAACATTATTGTTCTTCAGTTCTAATTTGGTAATTCACTTCACATTTACTTTTCCACGAGACCACATTAAAAGGCTGAACAGGCCCGAGCTTGAAAGCAGCAATGTGTAAAGTGTTGGGTGAAGCATAAAATCCTGATTAATGGTGCGACTTGACAAATTAGCTGACGAAGGACACGGTCACGAGAAACAACATCACACCCGTGTCGGGTCTTTTCCTGTTCCAAGGGTATGTTTGTTGAGCATTAAGCGAGTAAATGCAGCTCTGGAGCGAGTTATTGACTTTTAGATTAAGACAATTGTCTTTGGAATTCCTCAATCAGACTTTGTCCTTGGTTTAAACCAGCCCCTGAAATCAATGTGTGTGCTTCAGGGCTTTTTGTACCTGTCCCTTAGTGTATATCCAGAAAAAAAAAGTTTTCTGTAGTGATACCGTTTTCTTGTTGGTCGTGATTTGATTTGTAGTTCGCCATTTCCAGGATAACGTTTCTACATTTTTGATGACTCATCCTGTACTAGTCTTGTGTTCACCCAATTAAATGCACTCTAGAATGTATATGTCCCTCCCCAGGGGGCGTGTCCTCGAAACGAAAGAAGTTTGCACTAAAAAACACCTCTGAATTTCATTATACAATAAATCTTGGAAATTGTAGAAGTTAAGTGTATAACCTTGATTCCAAAAAAGTTGGGACTAAACATAAATAAAAACAGAATGCAATGATTTTCAACTTATATTCCATTGAATACAATACAAAGACAAGATATCGAACGTTCAAACTGATCAACTTTACTGTTTTTTGTAAATATACAAGCGATGCCTGCAACACGTTCCAAAAGAGTTGGAACAGGGACAACAAAGAACTGGGAAAGTTGTGGAATGCACAATAAACTCCTGTTTGGAACATTCCACAGGTAAACAGGGTAACGGGTAGCAGGTGATGGTATCATGATTGGGTATGAAATGGACCTCGTTGTTCAAAAGCTGGAATGGGGCGAGGTTCACCAGTTTGTGAGAAACTGCATGGAAAAACAGTGCAACAGTTTAAGAACAGCATACAAATGGAAGAAATGTAGGATCTACAATCCATAATATCATCAAAAGATCTAGAGAAATCTTGTAATACAGGTAGAATATCTGGGTGATGAATATCGTAACGATATTTCAAGACATTTCTACAGTATGCATCATGATATACAGTATAAATTTTTCTTAACAAACAGTTAACTAAACACTGAAAAGGATGAAAAATGTATCATTTAAATCTGATTCCAGAATTTGTAACTGATATTTATAAAATTGCTATATCTAAAAAAAAATGTATTAAAAAGATATCATCGTCACCGTCGCCACAGGCTTGCTCATTAGCGATATATATAGATAAATGTATAGACTCATAAGTTTATATTCAGAATTTATATACTTCTGTGAAGCTGATTTGTGAATTGAATTGAATTGAATCATCAGAACGGCAATATCTGGGACGTTATTCATCACAATATCAATATTACATTGTCATATCTCCCAGCCCTAGCAGGTCATTCAGGACAGAAATTTAGGTTATGTTATTAGTCCAGTAACAATTTTCTGGTTTTCAGCAGATTACTCTACTCATGACCCTTCCTAACCTCAATCCTCACCTTAACACACTGAAACATAACCCTAACCCTAATCCTTAACTGCAGCATTAACCATAACCCCGAGCCGTGTCAGCCCTGAGTCTAATCATATTTAATCGTTTTATTTTAACCTGACCCTCTGTAGAGATCTGCGAGGACTTCGAGAGTCCATGAGAGCTTTCCTAACAGAACAACAGCATTATTTACGGCTGCACGTTTTCCGTTTCAACTATAGCCATAACATCTTTTTTCTAGCTGTCAGCTGTCATTAAAATCGGGTGGATCCCTATTTAACGACTCTTAAATGATTTGGTTACCTGTCATTAAACTGGGAGGTTCCGCAAAGCTCAGCCTGAGCGTGTCTGGAATCTGGGAATTGAACAGAAGACGGAAAATGCGGATATGCCTCAGGGAGGTTCTCACCGATCTCAGGGCCGGGGTGAGCTGGAGGCGCTCTGATGGTTCTTTAATTGAATTAAAGGCTACAATCTTCACCTTTTCCAAATGTTTTATATTTTCATGAAAGAGGCCAGATTGTGGTAGGAAACTTTATCACTTCACGTTTGACTTGTGTACATTTTCCCCCTACTATCAGTCAGAGAGCAAGTTTTCCAAGAACCTGGTTCCACATGGATGAAAAAGTCACTTAGAAACTCATCGATTATGACATCCTATATGGAGAGTCCAACATTTTCAACAATCATAATAGCAATGATACTCTGTTTTTTCTTCAGGTTTCCTCATGGTCCATTTGCGAAATCACGAAAAGACTGGTGCGCTGTTAAACGAGTAAAGCGTGCTGTTGGAGGAGAGGTGCGTTAACGAAACGAGGTAACCTTCTGCAGAAATCTTTTGTTTTCCTGCTCATACCTCTTCTATAAGACAGAGTACATTCAAAATTATTATTATTATTTAAAAAAAAAAAGCCTTGTTCCTTTGTGAACAAGTCAAGCTGATAAATCTTTTATTTCTTAATTACAGCATAAACTCTCGTATAAAGGTGCGTGGCGTTAATCGCACATCCTGAAGCACTTTATTCCTCTTGTAACACAGCAATTGGCTACGGATTACATTTATTTATTTATTTATTTTAAGAATGACATCATATTTCTTAATCCGCTTGTTTGCATCAGAAAGTCCACGAAACAAGTTAGCTCCTGTTCTTACTCACATCCTTACAGCTATAAACAGTAGTTCTCTCACAAGCCTCCGTTTTCTCTGTTTTAAAGTTAATAAGCCAAAAAACAAACCAAAGAAAAAGCAGCTTTGTCATGTTACCGAGGAACCACAAAGCTTCTGACTGTTACAAAGCGCTGATGCCGGAGACTCGTTCCAGAAATGCTACCTAAACATCTCCTTTCAGAAAACATCACCATATCAAGCAAATCAAATTCAAGTGCACGAGATTGTTTACCGGTTGCCATGGAAACGATAACATTCGCGCTGCACTGTTGTGAGAGAAAATTAATCAACACCTTCTGACCAATCAGATCTGAGTAGGATGTTTGCTATTATCTTCATCAGTAACGGAACAGAAATTGTAGACGTGTACATGATTAAAGGTTTTTTTGTTTGTTTTTTTTTTATGTCACAAAGGTATAGTTTTAAATTTTTTTTTTCAAGATTTTCAAAATATAATTAAATTGAACTGCTTATTGGAAACATTTAGAAAAATATCATTAAATTCCATGAGATTATTTCATTCATTTTCTTTTACATTTGGCTTTCCCATTGTGCATTTCTAAACGTATAATTTCATACAAAATATCATTCTTCAATAAAAAAAAATGAAAATACGATTAAGCGCCGTAATATCAATGGTTTAAAAGTTTTAATAAATGTTTGTAACAGGCTACAAGGTCATGTTCATGACAACAGCATGAATAATAACCACACACACGCATACATCCCGTGGTTCTCCCCGGGTTTAGAACCATCTACAATGTTGGATCTCCATGCCCAGAGTGACACGTTATATTTTTCCTTCACAGCAACACACACACACACATACGGCGCATTAGTCCGAGTCATTTCCTGGTTGGCCACAGATACGCATCAATGTGAGGTTGTTACACGAGCCACATGGCCCTCTGACTTCTTTGTGCAAACAGCACCATGACAGCAGAGGTCAGAACCGGACCCCGACTCCAGAGCGCCACATCTCCCAGGAGCTGCGTGGGCATATGCGGAATCCAGCTAAGGTTTCCGCGTATGCTTTCTGTCAGATTGAACGGAATTTTTTTCTGCATTTGGGGGGAAAAAATACTGTCCATAAAGGACCCTGTATAATATTTCCCAAAGCTCGGTTTAAAATAATATTTTGGGTTCGACTTTGGGTCAACACTTTAAATGACTTGCATTATGAGCCCCACAAAGACCAGAAACCATGTATAGCCTCCATGTACAGTACAGAGACACACTATGGATTTGTTCATTTGTTCATGCAAATAAATAAATAAATAAATAAATAAATAAATAAATAAATAGGCAAGCCCACTAATGGTTCACTTCTCTTCCCCTTTTCTTCCGAGCTGCTGGGGTTAAACATGTCCCTGTAGAGCTGCCAGCACGGATGAGTCTGGTTAAGTTACATTAAACCATGACCATTGTGACGTAAATATGGTTTCCAATTCCTGAAGCCCAGTGGAGATAATCACAGCCTGTGAGCGGAGGAATTTTTTTTTTTTAGGGCAGGAACATATTTTCATACGGTTCAGCAAAGCAAATATAGACACAGATCGACATCTGAGCTTTCCCAAAGGCCTTTAGGGCTCAGCTGAAATTGACTTAAAATGCAGTGAATTTAAACAGAAAGCAACAAAAAGGCGGTCATATGAAAGCAGTATAACTCAATGCTGCAATCTGGATCTGGATATGTATCCATTTAGTGCTCTGTATTTGGATTTGAACAGGAAGCGGGCAGAGCCCAAACCAGGAAAAGTTTGTTGTTGTTGTTGTTGTTGTTGTTTATTAAATGTGAATCCTACCAAAATTCTCGCAGAAACGCTAGAAAAGACTAAAAAGCCGGAAAGTTATTTTACAACAAAATATGCACAACGAATGTAAAACAGAAATGATTTTTTTTGGACGCCCCAGCACCGATATGCTTATGGAGTGCGTTTCTGCTGTAAAGTGACGGGAACGTTTTTTAAAATAGGAAATAGATCGCACAGAACGACGGCACCAAAAAGCATAAACAGAAAGTTAAAGTAGCTAAGCAGAACAGAATTCTCTGGCACTCAGTCCGTGGGCACGACCTACTCTGTGCATGAAAGATCATAGTCAGGAGAAAAACGCCGCTTAAGCGCTTAGGGCTTGGAGCTTACGCCTGTTAACCAGTGGATACATTCCACAAATGAACAAAAAAATAGACAGCTAACTAATATTGCGCCTCCTATTTGTATCTGTATTTGTATCAGTCTAAAAACAGTTGATCTGCTTATTATGAACATTTTAATGATCATGTATTCAAATTAAATTACATCTCTAAGAAGTTTAAAACTGGAAGAACGTCAGGCGGTGTTTGTTTGCCTGTCTGTAAGTTGGGTTACGCAAAAAATACCTGCCCGATTTTCATGAAACTTGGTGGCAGGGCAAGTATTGGCCAAGGAAGAACCCATTACATTTTTGGAGGGGATCTGAGTCATGGGGTGGAAGCACAGATTTAGTTGTTATTTCGTTACCATTGCAAGATACAGCATTTGGCCTTGAGGGAAGTCTGCGCTCAATAATGCCATACAATCCAGGAAAATCCAGTAGATGATGTAAAGTTCAATAGTGACAAAATATAGTCAATGTAGAAATACGATGTCTCCATCGAAAATATATCCAGACATAGAAAGTGGTTGCACATTTGCTTATCATAGAAGTGTTGACTATTGTTCTTTAGTCAGGCTACTATCTATTGTATATAGTACAAGAGTTACTATCAATTAGCCTGTCCTATGTTGTCGCCTCCGAATGTGGGTCACGTGATCACCTGTGATACATGTGATCACCGTTCACACCTGTACATAGTGTTGATCCAATCACCCAGGACGCATGACGCATTAATGCCAGACGAGTCACTCTCTGCCAGGAGTGTTGCCTTTGTAGCTCATCCTCCTCGATGTCTGTTGTTCTGCTTTTCTGCATTGTAATACGTGGTTATTAAAAAATAAATTCAGGCAATTCTATGAACACTCTCATCAACAATCCAGCAAAACAACACTCGGTGTAACTTGGTGGATGGTTTTTGTTTTCCGCGCCATACTGTAGAAACTATTGCTGGTGAAAACTCCAAATCAGCAGGTTCCAAAATACTCAAACCATCCCATCGGGTGACAACAAAGTCATAGAGATCACGTTTTACCCTGATTTTTGACATGAACATTAACTGAAGTTCTTATCCTGTATCTGCAAGCTTTAATGTACTTTGTTTGTACTGTCTGTAATTGATACATTATTAAAAATACATGTTGTATGTGGAGTTACGCGCGTCCAGTGCCTCAGTTCCAGGGACTCTATTCATCATATGTGTGTGTGTGTGTGTGTGTAGAAGTCACCCCTAGGCTTCCAAAGCAAACCGAACCCAGGCCTGGGCCGAGGCTCAAAGCTAATGTGACACTGAGGTAAATACAATTAAGCCAGCCAGAGGAAAGGCTGGCTTATTACTGTTTATCTTTAAACCTGACTCCCTGCCTTTCCAGCTGGCTCTGTGCCTGCATGCATCAGACAGGTTTTTTTTCCTTCTTCTCCGGAATACAAGCCATTCATAACGATTTGAGGGAAAGAAAATACCAGTTCTCTATGCACATTTCTCCTTTGTGAAATAATTTCTATCAATTTTCTTTTTTGAACCTAGAAATCATGGGCGCGAAATAGATGCACTCATACACAAACGGGGCTTCGAATTTATACTAAAAAGATCGGTGTTCTTAATAACATGGGTGTATTTAATGATGTTTAATAACAAGAAAAGAATTACAACGATGTGATCTGAATTAGTACAAGGTTTCACGTCAATTAGTTCTAGATCGTGATTTCATATCACACGGAACCTGTCGCCGAGGATCTTTATCAGCGCGTCTCAATTTTTTCCACGGCTATCATATCTCAGAGTGACACATTCCTTCAGGAGACGAACGAAACTACAGAGAGACCCAGGCTTTCATCACAGCCTTTTTTTTCAGTTCTCCTTTCATAACCAGACATGAACAGTATAACTGAGCTGCTAACGAAATAAACGTCACTATAATGGTGTAAAATAACCAGGGAGGAGCTCTCTGGTGCCGTCTTGTCAGCGTTGCGCCGTGATCCCCGGCATCTGTTTCTGCTTCCCTAATCCAGAGCCAGACTCTTATCCTCCAGTACAGTGGGTGACATTAACATGCTGGTGATAACTTGGGTTAATTAATATAAACATGAAAGGACCTTCTGAAACGAGTTGCGAGTTTGATTTTTATTTTTTATTTTTGTCATACATTAGGATATAAAAATCTCCTACAGATACTGTACATTTTATATATCATAAGAACTGGATAATAATCATGAAAATTAGCATAGAACAGCAGGGTGCATTTAAACATGCGCATTAGATATTAGTCACTAATTACCTTTTTGATGTAAACGAATCGTAGCCTATTAAGTCTTCACTTAGTAGATTTACTCATCAACTGTTAGCTAAACAAACAGCTAGCCTAAAAGTTCGGCACAAAAAACAACATGGAGTCTCAAACATCTCTGTATTGAGAAACGGCTTACTGGAGACTCTTTCCATAAATGTTGAATGTTTTTGTACAAAAAAACCCCCCCAAAACATGGAAAACAATAAAAAATTGTTTATTTGGCATCAGCTGGAACTACTGTCCGAGATGCTGTTACAGAAAATGAATCAACTCCTTCTGACCAATCAGACATCAATATACATCTCAAATAAATAAACTGTTAAAAACCATACAACTGATAATAAAAGAGTAAACAGAAAAACGATATAAGCAAATTGAGACTAATGTAAATGAATTTAAATTAGTTCTTCGTTGTTTTGTTTATTGGATTTTTGAAGAGCATAAATTATATATATATATATATATAAAAATTACATATATATAAAAATGAGAAAAAAATCAATCGTTCAAATCAATCGAAATAAGCGTCAGCCAGAAAACAACAAATTTGGACATTGACAGTACAGCAGCACCTCAGTTCATTATTTGTTTCAATAACAAGATTATACTGGCATCATATCTAATGGGAAAATGTTTTTTTCTTTGTGTGTGTGTGTGTGTGTGTTGCATATGAAAAGCATATTTAATTGATCTGGTTTTGGTACCAAATGGAGCACATGTTCCTATTTCTTTTTGTACGTTTATTAAAAACGGCATACCATTACTGTTTCATTTACTACACAGTACTATTACTGTTTCATAAGCAAGGCTGATGAAACCAAACAAACCGGTTAGCTCAGAAAACACAAGCATGATCATATTAGAGAACACTCCCTAAGTAAATTTGAAAGAAGAGATCACTGATTACGTTACACTTTACTTGTGTAATCTGTAATCAGTACCGCTGATCTACTCAGAACACAATCATACCAGGAAATCTGGAGCTCGCCTTGTCCTTGCGTGACAATAAACCTCATAGAGCAAGATATCTCGCTAAACACACCAGCATACACACCTTCAATCTGTGAGCCTTCAGAGGACCAGAAGACATCGCTATGATGGATCTGCACCTCTCTGAGCAGATAAGATCCACGTCTGGCTCGGTTACTGTTTATCTTTGAAGAGGCAGAGCGCGATGGCTCCAGGACGAAGATTCCTCTGTCCATGAAGGCTTAGAGACCAGACTGTAAATGTCCTGATAAATACTGCAGTGTTTGTGTTTCATGAGACACAGCGAGTCCTGTGTCAGCAATAAACCTGTTTATCAGCTGTACTGTACGCGACCCTGTGAGAAATGTCAGAAATGTTTCTTTTCATGAGAACAGAAACAGTAACTTTCCAATGTACGTTGCTAGAATTTGCCTTTGTTCATTCCAAAGCTAATGTCGCGTGTCAGGTCTGTGCAACTTGGCATAAAAAAACTAGCAAATAAAAACAAACCTAGTAAATGAATTGTACCTAATATAGAAAATAAAAGCAAGTGAGCGAAAATCAAGAAAGTGAAAAGGTAACGTAGTGAATGAAGGAAAGTCCCATGAGGAAAAGAACGACTCGCAGTTGCAAGCCAAAATACAAGCAAAAGGAAACCTAGCGACAGTGAAAGCTAATTTAGAAAGTGAAACCAACGCTAGCAAATAAAAACAAACGTATATGATAACCAGTGAGAAGGATTTCTTTGCATTAGTTTTTATGAAAACAAACCTCTGAAATAAAGACAAATCTAACAAACCAGTCAGTAAAAGATATTTCGGCAAGTGAAGGCTAGTTCTGTGAGCGAAAGCAAACCTAGCGAGGGAAAACTTAGCAAATGTAACCACACCTGCCAAATAAGGGAAAATTTTCCAAGTCACGGAAAAGCTAACTAGCGAGCGATGAAAACTAATATAACAGCAAAAGTGAACCTTGCAAGCAAAAGGAAACTATTAGCAAATGAACCCAAAGCTAGCAAA
>JAQQZR010000018.1:14922037-14936558 GCA_030068235.1 Notoglanidium macrostoma
TGAAAACTAATATAACAGCAAAAGTGAACCTTGCAAGCAAAAGGAAACTATTAGCAAATGAACCCAAAGCTAGCAAATAAAAGCAAACCCGGATAGTGAAAGCAAACACAGACTGGCCTGTACATGACTGGAAATTAGCGAGAAATGGTAGTTTGTAAAACCAAACCTAGCAAATGAAAGCTAATGTAGTGAGCAAAGGCTGACGTAGCAAGTGAAAGAAAATAGAGCGAGAGCAAACTTAGCAAATGAAACCAGATCTAGAAAGTAAAGGCTAATATCGCAAATAAACGTTAACCTTGCATGTGAAGGAAAATCTGGCTACAAACCTTTTCATTGAAACTCTCTAGATCTTTGTGTCAGGAAGAGAAAACGTTAGTGACCAAGATGCGCTGGCCTTCTTTCGACTTTAACAGCAGGGTTACGAGCACATGAGTCTGTCAGCAGCGCAAATCAATCTCTCATGAGTTTACATTGTTTAGACATGCAGCGCACTAGAACGGCATCTGGGTTCAAGTCCTTTATTTGTATTCAAACAAAATATGTCCTAGGGTTGGATAGATAAACAATAAAAGTCTTAGTTTATTCTGGACTTTTCCATTCACAAACAGAAAATATATAGTATGACTGGTCCTTTTGTGCATCACAGCATTTGCTTGTGTTACTTTTTCACTTTCAAAGGGGATGAAAATAAAGAGCAATTAACACCACAAGGGCAGTGAACAGATTCAGATGGTATCCATAAACTCGTATGGACATGTGACAAATTATGTTGGGTTTTCCTTTAAAGTCTCATTTGCTGGGCCACCACGAGCTACCAGAACAGCTTCAATGTGCCTTGGCAGAGAGTCCATGGCTCTCTGGAACATAACTGGAGAGATGAGCGCCATTATCTTAAAAGATCTTCCCTCGGGTACTGTTTTGATGTTAAAATGTAAAATAGGTGAGGCTAATTACAAGCCTTGGGCCTCCCAAACAGCTTTTAAACTATGCATTCTCTTCAAGTTCAAGCAACCTAGCATTAAAAACTAGCACGTGTAAGCAAACCTAGCAAATAAAAACCACCACATGTGAAACCTAGCACTGTTTAAATACAGATCTAGCAAGTGAAGGAAAATCTAGGAAGAACAAGCAAGCGAGAGCTAATATATCCAGAAAAAGACAGTCTGGCGAGTCAAATCAAACCCAGTGAATGAAAACAAACCTAGCAAGTAAAAGCTAACCTAGCATAATGAACAAATCTAGCAAGTAAAAGCTAATATAGCAAGTAAAAGCTAACCTGGCATAAAGGACAAATCTAGCAAGTAAAAGCTAATATAGCAAGTAATTGCTAACATAGCATAATGAACAAATCTAGCAAGTAAAAGCTAATATAGCAAGTAAAAGCTAACCTGGCATAAAGGACAAATCTAGCAAGTAAAAGCTAATATAGCAAGTAATTGCTAACATAGCATAATGAACAAATCTAGCAAGTAAAAGCTAATGTCGCAAATTAAAGCTAGCCTCAGAAATGAAAGGCAACCTGGCAAATGAAACCAAACCTAGAAAGTAAAACCTAGCCAAACAACTGAAGGTAAATCTATGACATGTAAACGAACCTAAAGAGTGAAAGACAATCAAGTGAGTGAAAGCAAACCAAACAAGTGACAGCTAAAATAACACGTGAAAGATAGTTTAGCCAACCTAGCAAAAGAAAACAAAGCTAGCAAATAAAAGCTAATATAGCAACTGAAAGCAAACGAAAGCTAATATTTCAAGTAAAAGCTAACAGAGCAAGCAGAAGCAAACCTTGTGTGAAAACGCAAGACTGGGAAAAGGAAAACCCAGTGAGATGTCTTTTAATGTCGTTTTCTGGAGGTCTAATTGAACATTAAAGTTGGGTATCATACAAATGTGAACTGTTTGGTATCCTTCACTTAGATTATTTTCTATAATATTACTATATATCCTGTAGGTGACCTTTTATGAATTTTGTAGGACACTGAGCTCTAAAAATAATATCTTTTTGCAGGTAAACCACAATAGACTTACAATAACTGCATTGATGTTTACGTTTTTCTTGTCACAACCCTATCAAATAACCACAGAAACACAAATGAGGGTATTTATACTATGAAATAAAGCCAACTGATCTTATGAGACATTTCAGTGCAGCGAATATTTGCTCTTTCATGCACAGGAGGTCAGTCATGTCAAATCATCTGAGTGATGAAAAGGAAATGCCCAGAGCAGAAAAGTTCACAGTCAATTCTCAGCCCCCAGCTCTGTGTGTCCTCTGTGTGTCGGGCCACACACATTTCCTTCGCTCAGTATGCCTACGAGGGTCCTGATGCTATCCGCTGCCCACAAAGAGACCACTGGGGCTGTTCACACACCGCCAGGAGGGACCGATGCAGGAAGATGGCTGAGCAGATTGGACTGCGAGAGGATAGCGGCTCCATTCACGATTTACCAGGACAGAGATGTAATTATGCACACACGAATAACCAGGTGGCTTTGTGAGGATGTTGAAAGTGTGATTCATTAAGATACGTTTCAACTATTTATAGAAAATTGTGTTTAAAAAATTCCTAAATAAGAAATTTAGAAAAACAAGTAGCATACTTCCTGTTCTTGGGATAGTTAAAGGTTCTTAGTTGTTCTAGGGCAGTTAAGATTCTTCATTACTGACCAGGTTGCTGTGTGGTGTGAGGCAGGAAATAAGTGTGTAAGCTTCACTGGGGCAAATAAAAGAATCAGAGATGATAACAAGAGTCAAAATGCAGCCAGGCAATTTTAAATAGGGATAATCTATAATCATAAATAAGGAACAGGAATTAGGGTTAAAACAAGAAAACCGTGGAACTAGGTATAGAAAACAAGGAGCATACCTAACCAAACTATAACACTAACACAGAATAGGTGAACACAGTCAGATAGCAAACCACTGACAGGACACAGGCAAAGACAGGACTAGAACAGAACCAAACCGCAAGCCATGGGGATGGCTATGCAAAAGAGATAATCCTAGAAATCCTAGAACTATCAAAAAGTGTCTTAAGCTTTTCAGCAAGTCTCTTATTCCAGATGGAATAGCAAGATGATGTGCTAATATTAACATATGGAACAGTATACACATTTTGCAGTCAGGCATAGCAGAAGGTGCCAAGCCATCAAAGGGTACTTCAATTTAAAATTTCAAAAAGGTTGATACACACTGAATGTGATGCAAACTATGTTGCTTGGTTTCAAAAATGTTACCTGTTCCAGTGGAGGCTGTTCTGACCGCTCAAAAGATGTGAGGTAAAATGATACAATTCTTTAAATATATATATATATATATATATATATATATATATATAGTTCCTTTGGATATTTAAGAGTTCTTGGCTTCTTCAAGGAACACCTGGAGCACTTTCGTATAGGGAAACCCAAAGAGGGACAAAATAAAGAACCTTCAAAACGTCTTGATTTGAACTTTTTTATTACTTTTGACCCCTGAGTTTAGCATTAGCTAGTGTAACTTAGTGATCTCCTACCTGGCAAATACCTCACCTGATTATTTGTCATGCCCATGTCACATATGATGATTAGGTGATGCGCCAAAGCAGGAAGTATGATATTTGGCGGCAGTTTCAGCCTCAGGTAATCGCAAATGGGACCATCAAAGTCGGATCCCAGTGGAAGTCACTTTAAAATGCTTCAGCTCCTTTTTCCTCAAAACTACATTATTAAACAAATGCTCGCACATATCACATCGGAGCCTGGCTAGAGAACGAAAAGTTCCCTGTTAATGTATCGTGACGTATCTTGTCACACTGATTCTAAAGCAGAGAGGGCAAAAATACCCTTCAAATATTTCTCCAGCTAATCATCAGTGAAGTGTTCCCAGGAATATTTCTTTACCCCAAACTGGCAGACTGTTCTAATCTACCAAAGACTCGCTGCCAAACCAGAGCGCTGCATTCCCCATCTCTTTACAAGTACTTGCTGCTACAGCCATCTGGAACCTGAAGATTCGAGCCCGGTTATGTGATTATGCAGCTGTGAGAACTCGGAGCCTGATGGATGAAGAGAACAGGAAATGGATTGACACAAATGTAATATTTTAATTGGAATGGAATGATTGCTTGGAATAATTTGTCATGCATGAATTGGTTGACAAAATGGCTGCCAAAGTGGCTGTTTTTACACCCAAAGCTGGTTGAGGTTCCCGATGGAGTTTCTGCAGCTGCATAAATGATGCTTCTGGAAATCTTTATTGGCTTCCAGACACCAGGATTATTGGAGTATAATATCTTTGTCAGCATTTTTACAAAGGGTGAACTAGATGGCAAGGGTACGGGTTTAAAATTGGACAAATGTGTAATGGAGGCAATAACAATCCTGACATCTTTATATCAGTTACCACACTCCAAGCTCTTTTTTTCTTTTTTCTGTTTTTATATCCAGATTTGTTCATTCCCTGCTTGTAAATCCCCATGAAGGAGGTATGACAAAGAAACTAATCAAACAAAATAAAGTATTTACACAATACCAAATCAAAACCCCCCTTAGACGACTCTCCGAGAAGAACCACACTCAAAACAGAACCCGTCCTCTTCTAGGTGACACCGGATAGTGGAATTATAAATCATTACTATTATTAGTACGATATGTTCAGTGCTGGGATGAACAATAGAATGATTATGATTTCAGGATCAGCTCTTAGGTACACATCTGCAGGATCCAAATGATATTCACTGAAGAAAGTCTTTGCTATAAACTTTCTGGGAAGTGTTAACATTTAGGATATCCATGTGGGAACAGAGTCACAAGCCTCAAATCATATCATGTTGAATCTTTGGATCAGCTTTGTTTAACTGTGTAAAATTCAAATTCAGTCATGTTTTTAAGCTTCCTCTACTGTAAATCCATAGCAGCAGATCTAAAAACGGTATTGTCCTTGTGGTTTTAACACCATTTTATCCTCATCCAGCTGCTGAGATGGTCAGACCCAATTTAGAATTCTCGACATATTCAGCATGGAGCCAAACCAGAAGTCCACCACATTTTACAAACATCTCCATAACCCATCTATCGCCTTTCAACCTGCCGACCTCGGCTGAAGACCTGAAGGTGTCACTTTACCTTCCGCCGTTTCGAGACTGTGGTCATTGCATTAAATTTACCTTTAAGCTGTTAACATCTCAATAAAGAAACTCTGAACATGGTATCCAGAAGGTTGTGGCCACAGAGTGCTATAAATAGACGACGTCAGGATCAAGGTTTTGGGATGACTGTGGTTATGAAGGGATGGTTTCCGTTTTGTCCTTTTTTTTTGGCAGTAAAACAGACACACAAATAGAAACTGTCTATTTACGGCTGTGTTGGAAAACAGGAACAGAGCCGATTCAATAAACAGGAGCTGGTGGTTTATCTAACTTCACATGCGAGAAGATCAAGACGTGGGGCGCTGACCTTATTTAGGGTCATCATTCAAGACCTGAGGTCAGGAGGGCATCTGCAAAATGCGGCTTGGAGGCAGAAAAAGAAAAAAGACGAGGTCAGAGAAGGTCAACTTCTACCCACATTGCTTGGAAAAGCCTCGCCGCGAATGTTTAACGTTTCAGGCCGGGGCGGCAGAGCTCAGTCATTGTTAGGGATTCTCTGGGGTAAATTTGTTGAGGTTTTCCGAGAGCTTTCACATGTTGGATATTTGGAAGAGTTTAAAATCAAGCATCAAATGTACCAACTTTTGAGCGGACATTAGTAAATATCCTTCACTTAAAAATGTTAGTATCTTATAAATATGTAGTCACTGACTATATTGCAAATATACGAAACACTGGTGGGGTTTCAGTGTCGAAGCAGACGACTTCTTTCCATACGTAATTAGTTAGAATCTATTTCTTTCCGATCTGATAAAACACAGGTTACATTAGCGGACTTGCTATCTAGCTAACTAATTGCCTGAGGTCGTTTCTGCGCTTGTTTATATAAAAGCGTTGAAAGTGTGCTGCTTTTTTCCTCATCGTGAGCTCAGATGTCAGTGAGCCAATGCAAACTAAAAGCAGCGAGTTGCCTTCGGCTCTCCTGTTAAAAGCCATTTGATGAACGTGGCACAGGAAATCCCACACTTTTAACTGCAGTGTCGTTTAAATGTACAGCGCATACTTTAGATGCTATCTCACAGATGTGGAGAGGAAAACCGAGCTGATGGACTCCTGGTGAGGGAGATAGCTCAGGAAGATATCTTGTCTGTGCATTCATGGAATGTGTGCTGGAAGCATGGCCGTGCTTGCCTTTCTACACCGTGGAAGGAGACTGTAAGGGTTGAAAGGACCTTTTACACGCACCGTGCACTTCCTTCAACACACATGACTAAAAGTCTGAATTTCGAAGCACTTGGCATGTTTGTTGCTCTACCCTTACAAAATACATAACTATTAGATACACCACAGCTCTGGTGAATTCTCGATTGTGATTTGTGTTGAATTTTCTATAACAGAAGTTCTGACCGTAGTAACCAATGAATTAAAAAAAGTTGAAAAGGTGAAGTTTTAAATGTTATTTATTTAACATTTATGGAAGGAGTCGCCGGTGTCAGTGCTTTGTAACCGGGTTCCTATTTTCCATAGCATGTCGCAAGTGTTCAACGAAAAAAATAAGTTCCTGTATGCAAATTTAATAGGGAAGTAACTAGCTGTTTGTGAATGTTTAGCTGAAACTTACAGGTGCAGTTAAAGAAAGAAACATTTCTACTGGTTTATTTTATTTCTGGTCCACCTTAAAGGTGCACTGTGTAGGATTTAGAGGGATCTATTAGCAGAAATGGGATATAGTTTTCATAAGCTTACAATGAGCCCGGGTCCACCTCTAAAGCGCGACCCTACTGTAGCCCAGAACGGACAAACCTCTAGAGAGCGCCTTCCATATTTCACATTTTTACAAGCAGCAGCGTGAATCCAGAAGGAAGCACCAAAATGACGACAAAGAAAAAGAAGAAAGAAAGGCAAGGAAGAAGAAAGATGGATCAGTGTTTGCTGGTGCTGGATAACAAGTTGGAGAACCTAAACTTTGAAAAATGGAGGATCATACGTATTATTTAGCACAGAAAAAAGCAAGAACGTGTGAATGTATGTATTTGGAAGAACGCTATGAGCACCTGAAAGCCACCGTACGCTCTAATACACGCACAAGGGAGGGAAATTCATGTGGATGCACAGTGGACCTTTAATATTTCAGTCCATATCAGTCTTGAATATTGCCACAATGGTCTTCCTTGTTATTACATAACATCTAATTAATTTTGTATTTACAATTTATTTCCAATATATGACATTATATACAGACATATATAACTTTTAGTTAATGCTCGTTTCATTTAATGCTGGTTATCTTAGCTAACATTAGCTTACCGGTCCAATAGCTAGTAATGCTGGTAATGTTACCTGACTGGATTAATCCTAGCTAGGTAGTTAACGTAATAGCTAAATAACAGTAACCTCTTGTTAGCATGCGGTAGCTACTGTTACTGTTGTGTTTGTTAGCATACTTAGCAGAGTGTTGGTGAAAATATCTAACATTAAAGCTAGGTTTGAGAAAATGAGTTGTGTGTGAATGAATGAATTGTATGAAAAATGAATATATACTGTAGGTAAGTTTAAATTACGGGTACATGTTAGCTCGCTAATCTCATCTTAGTTACACAATACTGTAGTGTCACTTTGGAAGAGGACTTATCCTTACACCAAACTTCTTCTGTCCAGTCTGGAGCTCACAGCTAGGACTTTTTCACATTTTTTTTTTTATCCACAGGGATGAAATATATGCTTTAAATGACACAAAGTACAAAAGTCCTGTCTTCCCATGTGATTATTTATTGTAAAACTAATAGGAAAGAAGGGTAGTGATGGTGAGAAATATTTTTAAAAGGTAATTTCAGGAGTGTATTCTTTACAACTGTGTTGCGGAGAGATCGCTGGACAGATTAGCATGTGTGAGAGGTGAAGGAGTTACACTGAGCTCGTTTTACTCCACAGTAATGTCAGGTGTCAGCGCGTGATGAGTTGAGGGAGCTCTCAGGCCTGCAATAACATCACACTGCAGTAAAACCGTGTCATGCCGCCGCCGGCAAACCTCCAGGCCACTTTTAACAGAGGTGTGTGTAAATATGGCCGTGCGAACGCACACACGTACACTCGTAAACTCATAATGCCCTGGTGTAGCAAGGTGTGATTTACATCATCTGTTAAAAAACACGTGTTTTAACGTTCTTCCACATTCCTCCTGATATGTGTGTAAATAAAAGACCAAAAAGGTTTGAGGTAACAGAATTGTGCTGCCCCCTGCTGTTCATAAACTGGCATTGCAGGGATTTGTAAACAGAGATTTTTTTAAAAAGAGAGCACAAGAACAATTTATACATGTCTAGAAAGATCTTTATTAAGGGTCTGGACTCTAACGCAGGAATACTGGGTGCGAGACAGGAAAACACCCTGGACGGGATACCGGTCCATTACAAGACACCATGCACTGAGTCAGTTACAAAGTGTTGCAGTTTTCAGCATGATGAGTCTGCTAATGATGCTGTATATTAGATTTCAGCACTGCTTTGGGATTTAAACAAATTAATCACAATGTCTTCCTGTTTCAGTGAAGAACATGTCCTTGGAAAACTCAACCTGTGTCTAATTTTAGACAAACGTCATGGTTAAATCATCAGCGTTCTTGTTTGCCAATGAAGAATAGCATCAGTAGGACATTTTGGGAGTAGCTGAGTTTATTGCTCTATATTGCCCCTTAATGGATAAACCTGGAATAACATGGGTTTGTTCCTGTCCAGTTCCCACCCATCAGTCAGCTCTTCTCTATCCTAAAACTCTCAAACTAAAACTAGCAGCTCTGGAGGAGACGCATGAATCCAGCCAACCGGTCTAGAATAGTTTAATTCAGTTACGCTCTGCAAGGTAATGTTAACTCGGACGGATTTCAAGTTCATGATTTGCTAGAACCTTTATTGGGCCGGGACAGATGTTTGACAACCACAATATAAAGTTAGTATTAAATTTTTAAAAATGACTTGACATGACAGGAAATGTACTCTTTGTGAAATGGCTTTGACTTAATTGGGAAATGGTGCTTTTTAAATAGTTAATAACTCAGCTTTATGATTTCCACTCAGATTATGAGTTAATAATCTGTTATAATAGTAATGAAACTATTTCATAACACCAGTCATTTGCTCACTCCTGCAGCCAATGGATTAAACTGACTGTTGAATGTGAAGCAATATTAAATATTTACATTTTTTTTAGATTATATCATTATATCATATTTGCACCCTGAAAAAAAAAATATTAGAAAGAGTTTCTTCCCGCTTCATCTTTTTTTTTTTTTTTTTTAACCTTACTTTAACGCACATTATAAATATTCTAATATTCATTTTTATCTGAAATATATTTTTAACCTGAAAGTTGTTAGAGCATTGTAATTTTCTTGTTTTTACCCTCTCAGTTCTTTAAAGCTGCTCAAAACCTGTTTGTCCTGTAGTTAATAAAAAAATTACTTAAACATGGCAGATTAATTAAGAAAAATGAATGACTCTGCATTTAGCGTGGTATAATCTTTTTTTAAATAGATATTTATACAGTGTGTATTTGTAAAATATATTCAGCATCAGGACCATGGCAGATGTTTACCAGATGGGGTCACTCTTTCCTCTTTCACCTCCTTCATCAACTCGTGTGTAAGAATTTGACACTGTACTGTGCCATGAAGGCGATTTCATCGAATATCAACAATAACCGACACCAGGCATTATGTATTCATCAGAGATCCCAAATTAGGACGTCTCCCATCCCCAAGCTGTCATTTTATTGTATAATAAGACTAATACACCATTATTAAGTGTTTAATGGCTCTTGCTTTTGCCCTTTAATGCGCTGTGAACATAAAGAAAAGCTAGAAAGTGCTAAAAATTGGTTTTTAAATTGATTAATAACCTTCCCCCAGCACTTTTAAGTTTATACCAGAGTGCTGCTGAATTCTGCATTCTGATTGGTCGAAAGCTGTTGATTAAGTTCCTCTAACAGCAGCTCTGATAGTAGCACAGCTACAAATCACAGGTTTATATTAATGCTCTTATTTCTATAGTACCTAACAGAGGAACTTGTGCAACAGACACTACACATGCATGGAATTAAACAAAAACGGTAATCATTTACATAATAAAATTAAATATAAATATAATCATAAAATGTATGGAAGGAGTCTCCAGTGTTAGCGCAATGTAACCGAGTTTACACTTTGCAGTTTCTTGGGAACAACTCAAGCTAACTTGGTTTTTTGTCTCATTCGGTTCAAGAGTGAATAAAAAGGAAGGATTGTTTGTAGCTGCTGTAACATAAGTGATGACCGGAACGAGCTGTTTACTTTAAACATGAAATGCTAACATGAGTGGATAAATGGATAAAAAAAAAAAGTATGCTTTTCTTTAGGACACGTGTTTACTCCTCATTAATCACGTTTCTAAACGTCTCAGCTCTGAAATGAACGCTCTTGTGCAGCAAAGGATGTAGTCCATGTGATTAAAGGCTCAGTATGGAAAATTTCTCTTCATTTATTTATTTAGTTTGAATGTTAATTGGGCTCACTGTAACACACTGACTTGGTCTTTTAATTCAAGAGGTTTTGCACGCGAGGTGGTTTGGACTGATGTATTGGCGTGAACAGCCTGTCTACTGAAAGCAGTTTATCTTTATTTCCTCACCCAGCTCTTTCCTTACATCTGCATCAGATGGTGGCGAGAACGGCTGACGAGTAGACTTGTTCCTTTGGCTTGATTTGCTGAATAAGATTAAAAGAAAAATTGATCAGCCAGCTGGTCAGCAGAAACAATCAGAGTGAGGCAGTACAAGTTTCAATTACAGTCAGTAAACGCTCTGTGGCCCAAGATTTATATGCTTGTAAATCTGCTCCTTCAGAGCGTAACATTTTACTCAGGAATAAAATGTTCAGTTATTCAGTTGTTGTTCACACTTCAGTGAGAATCTTACCGCAGTTTCTCTGCTCCAACCTGCTCTCGGGAACAATTCAGAGTGGCTGTTGCAAATTTCTTTTTTTGTTTTCATTTTTTACGTTTGACCATTTTATGAAGCTTTTTTTTTAATTATTATTATTATTAAAAAAAAAAAAACAGAATTGATCACAAATTAGGACATTTCATTGCTTCTTTTGTTGTTTGCAGTCCAAACACTGCAGCTGTATATGAAACACTATAAATAATGTTACAGCTGTCACTGTTTCCAAGGTTTTATGGATGGAAAAAAAAAATGCACATTTGCTATAAGAAGCAGTGTTTTTTTTTTGTCACAATGGAGCTGATGGGGGAAAAAAGCAGTTTGTGGGTTATAAACATGGAAGATAAAAGTGCCAGTGAAAATGAAGCTTGTTAGTAAGTGAATAGGAGATTTATGACATGTCGAAGCAAAAATATCATGTTAGAACGTAACTACAATATAACCTCTTTTGGGATATTCACAAAAAATGGCTTGTGTGAAAAGCAGCCTGTGTCTAAATTAGAGGGTCATAAAGGGGTCATATGGGGCTTGCTGTGACATTTGTCAGAACATATATGCGGTCTAGAACTTTTAGTACATTGTATATGACATATCTGGTATGCTGGTTGTCATGGTTACATTCCAACACTGCTGAACAGTATCAGCTGCACTGATTTAGACCACCATCAGCCAATAGGAAACAAGTATTTACTTTTGCCATGGTATCAGGAAGGAATAACACACTTGGTGGTCTGCTGTTATAGGAAAATAATCAATGTTACCAGCTGACTATTTTCCAAAAATCCTGTCATGTTTTATTCCTCTTATACCACAGCAATTTCCTAATTATAAAGAACACAGTACTTTTTATCCATTTGTAGTTACATTTAATGTTGTGGAACATCTATAAAACAAGTTAGTTCCTGTTCTCACTTGCAGCTATAAACAATCGTTCCCTTATTTTCTCACAGTTAATAAGACAGTAAGTGACCATTACAAAGCACTGACACTGGAGACTCCTTCCCTAGATGGTATATGAAACATCTCCATGCAGAAAACTTCACCGTATCCCCCCACAAATTACACACATCTTAAAATCTGTTCATGTGTTGCGTCCAAGTCAGCGTGTCCGTTGTTACTATGGAAACATAAAACATAGCATGTGACATAAGCTCTTAGTCATTACCGGTTACTGATAACAGAAACAGGACACTCTTGATGTTATGATAATTCACATCTTGCACGATATGTTTATGATGTCATTATTCCAGCCTTATGAAACAGTGCTCAGGGCTCTCACTGTAAGAACATCTTCATGGATGAAGTAAATGAAGTAAACACCCAACACGTGGCATTGATGAATAGCAAAGTTCCCAAGCTTCCCAAGGTTCATCTACGCCTAATACACCTTCTTTGATGGAGTGAATGAGAAAGATAAAGAGACTATATTTCACGTCAGGAGGCAGTGGTGTGTGGCAGTCCATGTGATCGTTCCTCATCCCATCCTGGAGGTGAGAGAGAGAATTTCAGCCCAAACACATTTCAGGTTGGCTGCAAGGAAGCAGAAACAGTTCTCCTGAGGGTTCTGAAGACAAATATCCTGACACTGCGCAAAAGAAATGGAGCCAGGGCCGGGTGGTAATCCAGTCTAATTACTAAAACTGCCGTCAAGCTCGAGCTGCAGAGACGTGTCGTTATCTCGAACAGCAGAGGAGATTAATTTAGGGTTCTGGTACAGAAAGTGCCTTTGGTTATAAAGAGGACTAAGCCTGTTAGTCATTAATTTGGGTTTATTAGTTTTTTTTTGTTTTTTTTTAATTACACTTCAGTTTCTACGCAGTTACTGAATTGCAACTTTGTTCTTTTTATAGTCTTGAGTGGCGCACCAATAAGGATTAAGCTTTAACCGAGATTAAACTCAAGTTTATCGATTAAACTATTCATCACTGAATTTAAAACCATGTTTTGAAAAAAACAACCTCAAATCTGCCTGAGAATGGAGCTTCGAAACGGAAAACTTGAATTTCACATGTTTTATATAATATGTACTCGCCAAATTAAACAAATTGTCGTGTATTTAATCCATTTACATTTATTCCCCAATGTTTTCTTTGTTTTAATCTCCTAGGTGTTAAACAAACAAGCAAACAAACAGGAACCCTAAATATATCTGAATATATCTACAAATACAAAAAAAAAAGATACAAATTATATGTGAATTAGATCAAAAAGTCGATGATGCGGGATTCCCAGGGAAAATATTCAGATTTTCGAGTGGACTGATTTCTCAGTAATGTAGCAAGCTGTGTTTTTGTTGCCTAATTACCTTCAAAAAAGAGAGAAAAAAAGGAAAACCTGGTGAGGGAAAACCTATTTATAGCTTCTAGAACGTAAGTGATATAAGAACTTGTTTTGTGGACGTTCTACAACATTAATTGTAACTATTGATGGATAGAAAGTGTCATTTTTAATAAATAAAAATTGGAGTTGTTATATAAGAGGAATAAAACACATCCTGAGTTGAGCTGTTTTAGGAAGCCAAGCAGAACCAGGAACTCTGCTTCATCCCTTTGATTATTTTCTTATAACAGCACTCCATGTGTTTTATTCCTCACTACTTCTACAAGCCTTGCAACTTTCCCAGATCCAGTCCTGCCCTGTTTATTATCCAGGCCTTTTCCCTCAGTTTTATTAACAGGAATAAATCAGCAGTGGTGAGACTGTAGCATCTCTACCATTTTATTTTCCCAGAAGATATTATTCTCTGCCTAATATCTTTTATAATAGGAAGTTCATCGAAACTGTCACTCAGTCCGGCAGAATTGCCCCGTCATGCTTTCCCAACAGACTGAATAATCAAATTCACGCTTTCCGCCTGTGTTTTAGCATTCCGCATGCACACAAACATGTCAGAGAGGAACTCTTCACTAGTCCTGCGAAGACAAATAGATGAACTGCATTCACTTGCCATGCTGTTGTTTCTTCATTCCATCACTGACTAGGAGTTTAGGAGTCGTTTATATTGACCAAAGGGTGCAGGAAGGCAGAGATTTGAACTACAGTCAGCTTCACATCATCATCATGCTGACGGCTGAAACTGTGCAGCATTTTGCATACTAAACATTCAGAGGGCACAGCTAGATACAACTTCCTTCACCTCGCTTATACTATATGCACCCTGCCACTCAGTAGTGTTTAATATCCGGAGTCAAAATCAGTTTCTAATGTACAGTCTTAAATGTATTACCGTTAAAGGTGTAATCCTTACTAGTACTAATGCATATATCTAGTTTAAGTAATAACTTCAGCACAAGAAAGTTTTGTGGATGAAAAACCCCATTTGGAGAACTTATTTTTACATGGAGCTCTTGTCACTCATTTTGTAGACACTCCATAATGCTCCTTCATTATTGGTGGTGAAGGTGCAGCTGAAGCTGGAATCTATCTATCTATCTATCTATCTATCTATCTATCTATCTATCTATCTATCTATCTATCTATCT
>JAQQZR010000018.1:14959386-14988026 GCA_030068235.1 Notoglanidium macrostoma
TCTCCATCTGTCTTTCTCTCTGTCTCTCTCTCCATCTGTCTTTCTCTCTGTCTCTCTCTCCATCTGTCTTTCTCTCTGTCTCTCTCTTCCTCTGTCTCTTTCTCTCTGTCTCTCTCTCCATCTGTCTCTCTCCGTCTCTCTGTCTCTCCCCATCTGTCTCTCTCCGTCTCTCTATCTCTCTCTCTCTCTCCATCTGTCTTTCTCTCTGTCTCTCTCTCCATCTGTCTTTCTCTCTGTCTCTCTCTCCATCTGTCTTTCTCTCTGTCTCTCTCTTCCTCTGTCTCTCTCCATCTGTCTCTCTCTCTCTCCATCTGTCTCTCTGTCTATCCCCATCTGTCTCTCTGTCTATCCCCATCTGTCTCTCTCCGTCTCTCTCTCTCTCTGTCTCTCCCCATCTGTCTCTCTCCGTCTCTCTCTCTCTCTGTCTCTCCCCATCTGTCTCTCTCTCTCTCTCTCTCCCCATCTGTCTCTCTCTCTCTCTCTCTCTGTCTCTCCCCATCTGTCTCTCTCTCTCTCTCTCTCTCTCTCTCTCTCTCTCTCTCTGTCTCTCCCCATCTGTCTCTCTCCGTTTCTCTCTCTGTCTCTCTCTCTCTTTCTCGCTCTCAGTCTCTCCCTCTCCTTCTCTCTCTTCCTCTCCCCATCTGTCTTCTTCTGTCTCTCTCTCTCTCTCTCTCTCGTGTCCACCTACACACACCTTTACAGCTCTCTCAGGCAAACAAAGCAAAGCAGCTAGAGGTTAGTTCCAATTAAATGCAAAGTAAAGTAAAATCCACTGAAATCCTCCTGAATTTAAAGCAGTGTGATTTATTTGCTCAAGATGAAACTGATTATGGGGTACACGCCTAGCTAATAAAACTTTCAAGATAAGGCTAAGGATAAGCTAAGATAAGGCTAAGCTCCCCAAACAGCCACAAAGACCAGCTAAGTGCTCTCTTATAAATGACAAATAGCTCTGTATTTAAAATAAAGAAACATACAAATCAACCTGAAACAAATTTAAGAGCCTAAACACTTCTGATACATGATCCGACATACGATGAAAGGCCACGCCTCTTACCTAACCACACAATGTGCTATGCTAACCATGAGGAATACAGTGACTCGCTTAGACTGACTAGTTGAAGCTGGTCATTTGGTCCACTTTTTTCTTTTTTTTTTACATATACAGCATCAGAAACCTCAAACACATCCAAGACTGAATAACTTGACAGATATCATGACATCATGTTATCTAGTATGGATCGTGGATCCTATCTTTTATTCATTGCTATCCAAAGTAACATTTTGGTCAAGCGAAATGTTTAAGTAAGGAGTTTGATAGGAAAATAATCAATGATTGTGGTGGTGTGGTGCAACCCAAGGCGAGTCAGAGATCTGGGTTGAATGAATACAGAAGGGAAGAGCGAGTTCCACTGCTGCTAAGCCTGGTGTCAGAGCGCACAGATGTTAACCGCTCATCCCCAGTATACCAAAAGTCCCTGGGTCATGCTATGGGACCCTGAGAGCCGGAATAACGACGCTTTCTCTTTTCCATACTCGAACATGCCTGAACCCATCAGCTAGTGATAAACCGTTTCATTGGCTGAGGTGAGTCACGGCTGAGAGGAGAATCTTCACTGGGGCAGTGGTGTGCTTCAGCAATAAATAACCCTTCACTCTATACTGCAAAGCAGAATAATGTATGCATGATGTAGCGGTGCAGGTCTGCACGTCTAATGCAATCTGTTCTTTAGTGCTGCTGCAGAACAGAAGGTAGAGCAGAATGTGATGGAGGTGACAGAAATGCGAATATTCTGATAAATAAATGTAATATCTGACTCAATAATGCGCTGCGGAGATTCGGTGCGGTGTACGCGTGTGTGTGTGTGTGTGTGTGTGTGCGCATGTGTGTGTGAGATGCTGTGTGGCACTGAATGGAAATCCGAGGTGCTTTTAGACACTGTAGAGGATATAGGAAATCAAATGCATGAGCACTTTCTAAACCATTCTCCGATTCACATTCTGATTCAGATGAATCATTGCTATCAGGTCGGAAATGTAAGGTACAAGGTTGTATCCGAATATGAATAGGTTATTTAAAATGAACAGATAATGTGCTGTATTCCTCTCTTTTCACGTCTCTTCTCTTCACAGGAAGGTTCACAGGATATCTATTTGATATAATAGGTGTGCATTGCGACTTGGATCACGGGGGAGGCAACAAAAAGGACCACAAGCAGGCGGTTTTTACAGCAATGCCGGCATGAGCGTAGGGTCAGATATGAAGCTTGTGGGAAAAGGAAAGACTGCGTTGGTTAAAAAAATTCATTTTTAGTACCTGTCTGGTCAGGATCGTGGTCGCGTTTATATTTTGGGAACTCGCTAAATTCATTAGGGGGCATCTATAATTGTGACCAGCTGTGAACTGGAGTGATGAAGCTGATGCGCCGATATTTTCAAGCACGTTTAAAATTCTCACTGATGAACCAGGAAGAACGTTTCAACGAGAAACTGCCGATAGGAGCCCGAGAGAAAATCTAATTTATCGGTTATCATGCGCAATAGATCCCTGAATACATCCATTTATTTGGGTGAAGGGAAAATGAAAGCACAATAATAATCCTTATATATATATATATATATATATTTTTTTTTTTTCCTCGAGTTAACTTGACTTATAGTTAAAATTTTCATTGACAAAATGAACACTGCAACATGATTACAGGATAAAACCGGTTACTTTGTACTACACCTCTTCTCTCTGCAGAAAAAACAACCTCCGCGGCCCGCATTTCCATATCCAAGCATTCCTCCACTCCACTTATATCTTGTTTCCATACAACACAACACCGATAGATGAGATTGTCAGAGCTCTGGTTTATTTTTATAAGGAAGCAGGATGTGAGGATCAGGTGCACTTTGTCAAGGATCTATCCAGATGCAAAACTGTGCAGTGAGTGATTCTCATGTCCTGTTGTCCACTAGGCGTTATTTAGGAGTATTATCTTGCTAATTAATTGGAGAAGGATAGTGCTGAGCAAAATCATTCCTGTCCATTAAAATAAAAATAAAAAATCTGTAATTCCACCATCTTCACAACAACAGAGCTCCTTTCCCTGGCCAAAGAAGCGGTGCATATCTCACTTGCATACGGAATAGATTCCATGGGACACGTGAAATGAAATCCATATCATATCATTTTTTTTTTTTTGAAAGGCCATTTTCTCCCAGTGCATGGCCCATTTTTATGGTCCTCTCTCCACGGTGTTAAATTAAAATTTAATTGAGTGTCACGAAGAGCTGGAGAGGAAGACGGAGCAAGGAATTATCCGGAATTACTCAATTCATCTCGCAAAGTCTAGTTGCTTCTCCAGCTTCACACAATCCCAGAGGAACTAGAATGCTGGTGCACGAGAAAGTCAATAAGAAACTCAGACTTTAAGTCCATTATTAAGTCCGTTAGGGGATGGTGTCTTGGGGTAACACTGACTCTAAACTGTTTGTTATGGTGTGAGCTTGTACTCCATGCTGGGAGTTATGTGAGCGGAATAAACCAGTCATGCAGGGAAGGAAACTGGAAACATTACACGATACGATGTTGCAAGGAGAAAATATGACCACAAATGCCTTTGGGTAGCTAGTTCACATGTTACCGTTTTTAAAAAAAAATCCAAATATGTGGTATCATCCATCATCAAGATTATTTTCTCCCTGTTTTTCGAGGAACCTTATAGAAGAACCCAAACAGAAGGAACTAGGAAGCAGGTTGAAAGTTTGGACAATATGAAAGTCACTTAAGAGTGCATGAAATATTTATCAGCTATCACTTATGACCTTCCTCCGTTAAATGGAATATGGTACAGAGTGCTGACATTTGGCAGCTTCGTGGAGAGACAGTGTTCTGATGTGAAATGACTGACCGCTCCTTCTGTCCCAGCCTGCCATCCTGGGTGAAACCCAGCACCTCCGTGTCAGCTCCGTTTGCTGAAGGTCCATGTCAAGGCTTGTTCCAAATGGCAGCGTAGCCGAGACCGACGGAATACCAAAATTCTCAAAACTATACACGGTCCCCATGTGGGTTGGACTAAAGTGCGCTTTTTAAATATTCCTAAGCTAATTTATTTTCTTTTGGCAGAATGGCCCATGTTCTGTCAAGACAAGGGTTACATCAATATCCAGTAGCACTATATGTTCCTTTACTACAATGTAGGATTCCTGATACAACACCTTAAACATTAACCCCAGTGAACATATTAAGGGTAAAACAATGGGAATACAGTGCTGTAGGGTTGCCCTGCTGATATATTTTTACTTATTTCTTGAGTGAATTTGTTCAGAAGTTAAACAATAGCTCGCAAAGCAGAAAAGAATAGTTGGTTTCCCCCCCCCCCAAGTAATATTTTAAAGAAAACTTAAATTACTAATGGAATTTTGAGACGAATCCTAAGGTTAACTCAGAATAAGAATGAAAACAACAATAATAATACTGGACTATTTACTACCTAGTCGAGCAAAAAAAAAAAAAAAAAAATTTTTTTTTTTTACTCTCAACTATGGATGACCTCTTTTTTTTTTTTTTTAAACGAAATATTTGCAGTGGTCGTCATGAGCTCTCATGAAAACCTATTTCATGATGTCCAATTACTATTTAAAATAACAAAAGAAATGAAAATTCAAATATGTTTTCATGATGTGGTTCTTCAGGTACTCGGCTTCCTGGAAAATCATGTCAGGATCTAAAAGATAAGATAAAAAGGCAACCAAGACACTTCTATTACAGAAACATCTGCTTGACTAAATCCCTTTGGTGCTGTCCTGAGTCCTACTGGGACACTGCTCCAATCTTGACAAGAGATTCATTAAATACCGCCTGCAACTGGATTGTGTTGTCCCTGAGGATGGAGCTACTTCGATACCGAAGTGAAATGTTTTGGCTAGAACGGTGTAACAGCTATAGTGGATTGCAGAAACACTCCATCTGTTAGCAGTGATGAAGTGAGCTTTCCTGTGCTGACATTTATTATATCAAGGACACCAGACACTTCATCAGACAGTGGCGTTTCAGTGCCACTTCAGTAAAATGTCGATGAAGCTACAGAATATACCTCTGTGGAGATGTTCTGGAATGTAAACCTTGATTTAATGCAAATGAGTTGCCAACTGGATCAATGCAATTCCCATAAACAGGAATGGGCAATCGCTCAGGGAGATAAGTCACCTAACATGAAAGAAGCACATGGAAGGAGCAGATTCAGTCAAGGCACATTTAGATTTCTTCAACCAAGCTGTAAATCAAAAGCAGGTTGATTTTGCTCATAATGATCATCTGACGCTAAATCATTGGCGTTTGCCAAGATTTTGTCCAAAAGACTGGAAATTGAGCTTCCACGACAAGTGGTTTTGGGAGGATTCCAGGATCGAGGCCATTACGAAAAAATAATCAAGCAATCAATGGTTGGGCCAAACCTAAAGTCTTACTTTTTATCCATTTATAGTTACATTTAACAAGTTAATTCCTATTATCACTTATGTTATAGCAGCTGTCTTTCTGTAATGGCAGCTATAAACAGCCTTTTTTTCTCTGTTGAAGTTAATATGACCAAAAAAAAGCCAATCGGTTGTTATCGAGAAACCACAAAGATATCCACAGTCTTGACGCCTTTACAAGTTGCAAAGCAAACAATGACACTGGAGACTCCTTTTACACCAAATGACCAGAGAAAAGTGTTCACTCTATCATCGGGAGATTCAAATCATGACGGTGCCACAGCCATCCATTGCCAGGAGCCAAGACAGCATAATTGACTGTGCTCTCTTAATGGGAAGGGTGCTCCCTCCATCCATCCATCCGTCCATTATCTAGAACACTTATCCGTTAAGGGTTATGAGGAAGCTGGAGCCAATCTCAGCTGCCTTTGGGCAAGAAGTGGGGTATACCATGGGCAGGTCACCAAGCCATTGCAGTGCGAACACAGACAAAATTCACGCTGACATTCACACCTATAGGTAATTTAGAGTAGCCAGTTAGCCTAGCATGTCTTTGAGCTGTAGAAGGAAACCAGAGCACCAGTGGGAATTCTACGTAGGCACGATGAGAACATGCAAACTCCAGACAGAAAGGCCCCAGGAGGCCTGGTGCTCTCCTCCATCGATCACAGCAGCTCTAGCCAATTACAGGAAGAGATGTGGTTTGCTGGCTGTTTAATACAGGAAGTGAATAACTGCAAGTCCTGGCAGCTTTCCAGACGGACACCTACAACGCTATTAATCACACATTACACTGTTTCACATTTATAGCTCTGACTTCAGGTGTCTCAAGATCCCCTGGATCTCCCCTTACGAGGCATAGCCAAGTTTCTTTGTCCAAATGAAACTGAGTTAGCACACGGCATGCATAATTTACCTCCTCAAGTCCCAGGGTGTTGATTAGTGTGCCATGCCCACAGGAACTCATGAAAGAAATTCTATTGTAATCACAGACTGACAGTACAGCGAAAACCAACCAGTTAGTGAAAACCAACTGGGCTGGTTTTTGTTGAGTGTAACTTCCCATTATTTGGAGTGACATCATTGTGCACCATGATGACCAAAAATAGACCAGTAATGAAGTCTTTTTGGACCAATTACAGTAAGGCATACCCGTGATCACTAGGTCACTTGGGGAAAACTAGATAAGTAATATGAGGAAAACTGGGTATGGAATAAGTGGAACTGATTTATATTGAGGACACAGTGGAGTCGACCTGCCCAGGGTGCACCCCGCCACCCGCCCGAAGTCAGCTGGGATTGGATCCAGCTTCCCCATGACCCTTTACAGATACAGATCATGGATAGCTGGATGGATGGATACAATGGAGTGTCTGGTGTTTCAGTTTATCTGTGCAGCACATGTCAAACACGTGTTAAAGGGTTTAATTGAACTTCAGGAGCTGCGGCTTATCGAGTACACCACCTGTCCAGGGTGTAACAGGAGAGGAAATGAGCTCGGATCCCTTTTAGATTCAAAATAGTGCACAGAAATTGTACAGAAATATGCAGACTAAATAAAAACCTCAAAGACAACATGTCCAAGGGTGGTGAAAAGACAAATCTTCTCTGCGGTTTCATATCTGCCATTGTGTAGGAGTGCTCCAGTACTGCAGACGGTGCTATTAAAATGGCATGACAATTTCCATGTCTACAGGAAGCAGACAGATGCTCTTGACTCGTCAATCTTGGAACGAATGCCTAGTTCGTATCAACCGAACCCCGGCTTGGTCAGACAGCGTGTTCGTCCGTGGACTCGACCAGCTGACGTGTGCATGACACCGCGGCAGGCTTCTGCTTCCTATGCATTTCACATTTGGAGGGTTTTGTACTCACCTGCCAGTGTTCTGCATGTAATTTCTTGCACACAGTAAAGGTTCCACGGTTAAAAAGGTCAGATTTTCAGAACCAGACTGAGTGAAGCCAAGTGCCCATTACCTCCCAGGTCACCAGACAGGGTGCGAGCAAGAAAAACAGACAAAAAGGACAAATTTCAGGAGAGCTAACTAAAATTAAGAACTTAAATTCGATTGATTTTCTGCCTCCAAAGCTACAGCAAAGGCAAACACACAATAACTAATCTAATCTAAAGAGCAACGTAGGTTATTTAGCTCACTGATACAGGTTAGGACTGCTAAGAGTGCTGGTGTGGATCAGTGAGCGTTTTGCATGAGCTGCTTTTTTCCTTTTTTTTTTTAATACACACCAGCACAAAAGTTGCTCCAGCCAGCACTTTTTCTGAAAAAAACTGCTGATAGTGAAAGAAGTCAAACAGGACTAATTACAAGAGGTAGACGCGAGTAATCAGGAAGCAAAGTGTAAAATTAAATATGGACATAAACAGGCCTCTATAATCATCATCAATTGTCCAATCAAACACCTGCACCATCTCAATGTTATAGTCATAAGGCCATCTCACATATCATTCGACCTGATGCACTTGGGCATTTTCTCCCAGCAGGCATTTCCTCTGGCAGATGAGAGATGATGGACTCCAGAGATTACATCCAGTGTCAGGAGACACACATTCACCCACACCAGCCTGTTTAAAAAGGAGCATGAAGAGAGACGCCTTTTCTTTTTTCCTTTGGTCGTTGGTTGTACTTTAGCTCAGTAGCGGCCAATTTCTTTTCCTCTGTCTGCATCCTGTTGTGTTGTTTTTTTTTATTTATTTCTCATTTTTTCTGTCCCTGCTTGGTGCTACACTTGTCTTTTCCCAGCTTTGCTTTGCTGTTTCCAGTTAATCCCACACCAGCATATCCGTGATCGCCTATTACTCACCATTGCACACTTTGGTAGTCCATGGGAGTAAATTAGGGCACCGGTTGCCACAGATATGCTACCATTAAGGCTATTCCTTTTCTGCCTTAATTTGTTTCATTCTTAGAAAAGTGAACATAATGTATCTGTAAAACTCATTTAAGCTACACTTTTAACATCGTGTGTCCTCAGCAATCCCCAGGATGGACCTGGGTCACGGCACCACGACTGTATCGTAAATGAGTTTTAAAGGTTCACTGCATTCATTCTTCCAGGATTTCCACCCGAATCACTCACTCATGAATTCACACATTAGAGCAGAATCTCCTCTAATGTGGAGTCAATACTTGTTTCTTCTCCCTGTCTAATGTGTGAATTCATGAGAAGCGAGAGATTCAGTGGGGAAACACAATAAAGCGGAGTCTGTTAGCCAGGACCGAGTGAGGTCTGTGTCTCCGCCAATACACATTAATCTCAGAACAAAGCAAGAGAAGTGGGACCTTATAGATTTATGCGCACTGGCCGGAGGAAACCTACACTTCAGAGTTTATCCACTGGTCGCTCCTCATCTCCGAGTCCATTTTTCCGAGATTAAATTCTGTGGGACTGATGGAAAGCTAATGCTGCTTAAAGGAATGATTTGGGAAGAGACGCAAATTTGCACATTTTTGCTCCGCAGTCCCTTGTAAGCGCAAATATATTTTAAAGTAACACATGGGGCGTGTCACCAAAAAATGAGTCCAGAAGTTCATTCTGAGGTATAACGATAGCAATTTGAAACGAGAGTGGGTAAAAAAAAAAAAAAAAATGACCCACATATTGACATATTGTTATATTTCAGTCATATATGACTAAATATGACAAATACAGTATCTGGTTGCTACGCATTAACTTTACACATCAAAGTTTACAACTCGATTTTCTGTTACGATGATACCGTAAACAAATTTAACTTATTTTAAACATAATTAACTGTTAGATTTAGAATATCCAATAAAACAACTTTCCATTTTTTTGGCCAAATGGACTCTGGATAATTCAATCTACAGAAATTGAACTAGTTGTGATTTATATTCAATTAATCTTTGTTTACAAGTGCGTTAGTTGAATTTCTGTGTTTTTCTGTTTTATTTTTTGTACAAACAACCTGGAAAATAGCTCGAAAATAGTGACTGTTTAAACCATGGCCTCAGCACAAGCGCATTACACGGCTAAGAAAATCCTTTTGGGAACAGTACAGCCAGGACAGTCCTTGATGTCGTCTTTCATTTATTACATTTTTTCATCCTACAGTATTTGCCGAGTTCTTGTACCTGAAGGAGACTTCATTGTGTTACACCATCGCAAACTTGGACAGTTAAAAAACAAAAATTAAAATCCTGCGGTTTGGGAGCCAAAGGGTCGGCACTTACTGCACTGACTCACTAGAAAAAGGCCCCATACAATAAAAGTGCACACTCTGCCAGATATCTAGGTCTCTAATAAAAGGTCTGCCTGAATGCTCGAGTGCTGCGTCATGGACTCACATGCCCAGGTCCATAGCAGGGAGCATCAAAATCAGGACATGTCCAGTAAAATCTTCTGAACCGACGCAACATTCACAGCGTGGCCTCGAGCACTGCTCTAATTGCAGTCGATTTGCCCATCACGAGCACGCACGCGTTCATGACACCTGCTGGCCCGGGGCAAAGCGAACGAGCAGACCTTATAATGAGGCCAGAAAAGTGGTGTCCAGAGATTGATACTAGTAATCTCCAACGATGCTCATTCATAAGACATGGTTCTCCCCCGTGGATTTATCAGCGGGATCTGGTTCACTGGCTTCTGATGAAATATGCCGCCATTTTCTGCATTATTTGGCCACAATTTGAGCGCCAAGCGTGAAGAGTGGCGTTTCTACCAGGACACCCTGACAGGAACGCGAAGAGGTTCTCCGAATAAAATCTCCAAAGAATTACAGCGTCACTTGCGAGGTTCGGGGTTCCACTTTGGGAGATGCTGAAAATAGTAAACGCTACGTCTTCTACCCAGTAAAGTAGGGCATAAAATCAGAATTCAGGAACATGTCAAGCTCCATTGGAAGATAAATGGCTTAGTTATAACAGAGTGCATGCTAAACGCGAGCAATCGATTATATATAAAGTGACAAACTGAAGTCTCATAAGCCGTATTCGGACAGGGTTAGTTTTACACAGTGTAATTATTACCAGCGTACTTCTGCGATTTTAGTCCCGTCTGAATCCATCATGTCAGTCATTTTTTATGGACTGTGTTTCTATACTGTAGATATGGAAAGATTACTTATTGCTTTAGTACTTATTTAACCTTCTTTAAAATGACCAACGGAGATAACCCCCAATATAACTGACATGCTGGTAAACATTTCATTACTTTGGGAAAAGATGAATCGATCATAATTTCTAGACATGTTACTTAAAAGGCATCTTATTGGCACAGATTCTACACCTCTAGAATAGTGATACAGATCCAAAGGAAACGCTCACCAGAAATCCGGCGTGAACGTAGTTACTTGAACATGTGATAGCTGACTGTTATTGCATCACAAAAGCATGTTTAAATATGCAAATATCAGCCACGGAGCATGTGCGTAACAAAGCAGAGGGATGAAAACAAAACCAATCCCCACTAAAAGCTCACTCACTGTCCCAAGCTGTAAGAGCTTCGTATCCGCTGGACACTAATTCACACCGGCTATTTCCATCAAAGCAGTGCTGATGCTGGTGCACACTGAGAGCGTCTAGCCCCAGGGCGACAAATCAGTTTCAACACTTTCATTTACTCTTTACACGGATCCCAGGAGCGGTGGTTACGGCGCAAAAAATAAAAAAAAGTATTCCAGATGAAAGATCAAGTTATCCAAGTAAGTAATATCTTTAACCTGAGTCATGGAGTCAGAATCCACGCAGTAACATCACGCCCTTTTTCAAGCATTTCTGGGATTCGAATATAACCAACAGCATGAATTATAACTGTCACAATAAAGAAATTCATGTCTACCTAAAAATGTACAATCACCAAGTATATAAATACTTTTGGATTACTTGCTCATTATTAAAGACTCATACTAGATATGCTAGGCTGGGGTGCCGTTATTTATGAATTGTCTATTTATGAATCAATAAAAAATCAGCGCAAGAGTTAAACAATATGGACGCATGCAAACCGCATCAGGTCCTTTAATACATAAAGTCACAAGGAAAAAAAACGACAGGCTAATTGGAGCCGATGTGCTACATCTACTGAAGCAGCTTGCTTCAGTAAAGATGCACAAATCTCTCCGTGAGCCGCCGATACACTCCGCTAGACGGATTACAACTCATTGGCTTTCGAACGTAATCACTCCGAGATTAAGCCTCATGTCGTCTCCGTCTCACGTTCCTATAACAAAAGCTTCATTTCTACTGAAGCAGAATTTAAAGGAGCTGGCTGGATGCTGTGGGAACGGAGCGCCCCCCGCGGATACAACACTGTCGGGCTACTGATTAGATTGAACCGGTGCTCATGAATCATAAACGAGTCATGGGGATAAAAATAACACATGAACATGTAGAGTATACACTACCAGTCAAAAGTTTGGACGGCTTCGAATTCAATTTATTTTTCTTTATTGTTATGACTTTAAAAGAGGCTGGATAATGATGGACTGTTGTTTCTCTTTACTTAGTCGAGCGGTTGTTGACGTAAAAGGTTATTAGTGGAATTTCTTTCCTTCTTAATGCATTTGAGAGCAACAGTAAATAGTAAATGATAAAAATACAGTAAACAGCCCTATAGAGCAGCTATAGTAATCCATATTAACAAGGCACACGTGTTCACTGAAAAGCGTTCCAGGTGACGACTTCACGAAGCTGGGTAAGAGAATGCCGATTGCATCATCACGGGAAATGGTGGCTACTTTGAAGAATCTAAATTATAAAACATATTTCGTTTTTTTACACTTTTTTGTTTACCACATAACTCGGTACATGCCGTACGTGTTCCTTCATAGTTTTGATATATTCAGTAATGTTTTACAAAAACCAAAAAAAGAAAAAGAAAAACCTATGAAAAAGAGTAGGGGTGTCCAAACTTTTGACTGGTCGTGTGTGTTGGGGAAAAAAAAAATCAGATCGCAGGTTTAGAGTAACGAGCTTGGTCTAATTCATTATCATGTCTACAGTAACAACTGATTCACAAGCTACATAATCTAGGCCTAATAAACAGATTCACACATATGAAACAAACAATCATCGACATAATGGTATTGAGGAGCGAAGACAAGTTTTGTCTCATCAACTTCAAGATAATAAGACTCAAAGAGAAAAAAAAGGCGGGATAAAAAATAATAACGGTTGCTATAACGCAAGTGATAATCCTACAAAAAAAGAAAATTGTAGATAGCTAATTAAAACAAGGCTTTGAGCTCATGAAAATAAATAAATAAATACATAACCATATAACCCCTAACCGTCGGCCCCTAAGTGCTTTGCGCCGTATATGATCAATGCGGTTTCTCGTATCTATAATTTATTTTTTTTTAAATGCTGGGTAAAAATGCCAGACTCCTATGAGGACAGCAACAGCATAAAAAAACAACAAATCGATTAAGATTTATTAGCAACATCTGCTAGTATAAAGGCGATATCTGTAAGCGTGATGGCTAATGTAGAGTGCTCCTGCATTACTTATCCTGGCGACAGTTATTAATATTTAGCTATACTGAAACAATAGCACCGATCAGTAAGACGAATGGGCCGAGGCCGTGGATACTTCATCATAAAGCCAGCACACAAAAGCTAGGAGGAGAGAAACGAGCCACCTTTTCTGTGAGTAAATACAAAAGGAGAGAGACGCGAGCCATGTGTGTCGAGTAAATACAAAACAAATGTAGCTACGGAAAGTTTAATCACCTTTAATTAACCGAACTCTGATCGATTAACTCTTTATATAATTACAGGTTAGCAGGTAATAAGTAATCAGCCGATGCTGTGGCTGAAGCGAGGCATGAAGTCATGCAGATACGAGTCAAGAGCTTCAGTTCACACATCAGAACGTGGAGAAGACGCCATCTCGCCGACTCCGACCGTGGCACGGTGGTCGGTGTTGGGTAATCCAGGAATTGCTGATTTTCAGATACAGTTCAAGTCTCAAGGTTATACAGAATGGTGCAAAAAACATCCAGTGAGCGGCAGCGGACGGAAGCACGACGTTGATGAGAGAATTTAAAACGGCACTTTTTAACCCAATTTTTAGACAAAACAACAACAAAACCTTCCAAAAGATTCCTTACCTGAAAACAGGCTGGTTCCTGATGTTTGCGCTTTTACTGCACTGGAGCTACAAGGCTAATGAAGGCTAACACGTCAAAGAAGTCTACCTCACCTAAACCTTGCCATAAATTAAGAACAAACATGTAAAAAAATATGTAGTTCCAGTAATCATCATTAATAAGCTGCGCAATATTCACTATAATGGATATAAATCAGTGTATTCAAACGGACACCACAGCACCTTGAATGCTCGAATCTGATTGGTGGATTAATTTTCTGTTACAACAGCTGTGATGATTGTGCAGCTGCAAATCGCAAAATCGTTCTAAGACGTTTTTGTTTCTATAGTAACCACTTCCACAAGCGCTGATCATCACGACCGATGCGTCGCGTAAGCCAAGACTTGCCGTTATGTAACAAAAGAAAACGGGAAATTCTTGACATGATTAAGTTTTATTTAGCATTTACGGAAGGAGTCTCCGGTGTTCGCACTTTTCTGCGGTTTCCAGGTAACATGACAAGCTGTTTTTTGTTCTTCGTTGGTCTCATACTTCAACGATGAGTTAACGCCGATAAAGTAACAACTGTTTACAGCTGCTGTAACGTAAGTGATTGTGGAAGGTGTGTAAAATTAGGAATAAATACAAAGTAGAAAAAATGTGCTGTTCGCTAATAAACGAAATAATACCGATATTAAAATAATCTTAGTATCGCGTCATATCAGCTAATAAAGGCTTGATCTTGAAATGATGCATTTGAGCATGCACAACAAAGGATAAAGACGAGATTGTAGAAAAAGATAAAAATTGTTAACTTTAATAAAAAATATGTATTTATATATATATAATGCATATAAATTCTATATCTGCATGAACATACCTTTTACAGAATTGAGACAGAATAAAACATGGACGAGTGAACAGTATGATGAAGCAGGAACAGGAGGACGCTGTGTGTGAACACCACAAGGTCACTTCAGGCTCATAAATACAGCATAATGGAGGCTAATTAATCTGTTGGATCAGGGACGTGCACGTGTTTATTCGGCGCTCGACACGGACGTAGTGAGTCCAACACAACGCACACTGACTGTCAGGGGAATAAATGAGTCCGAGGCTGAAGAGTCAGCTAGGCAATGAGTCGGAGATTGCTTCATGTGGTTGATTGTAAGGCTGAGTATCTCGAACGCTGGTCCCTAACAGCTATGTCCGACCGATTATTACTGTTAAGCAGACAGGAAAAACTAAAAACAACACCTGGAAGAAGCACTTTTTCTCTCAGGGTGCTTTCATACTTTTTGTTTTAAAGCAGCATGATACATGTGACATACATACACTGTAACAATAAGCAGTCCTGGCTAGCATGGGCTACCTAACTAGCCTAGCTTGCTTGTCTCATCATCAATAATACAGATGAAATAACGTTTGGTGTAGGTTTGTGGATGAGGACGTTTGTGTCTACTCATCCAACATATTCACTCCGTAAGAAGACCGGCACTTCGTGCTCCGTGGTTGTTCTTCCTCGTGTGCCGCGTGTCCGTCTTGTGGCCCGATTGGTCAGGGGGTTAAAATAAATGTTTAACATCACTCAACGATTTTATTAAAACCTCGGAGGCTCCATTGTGCTTTTCAAACCCAAAGTATAACATTTAATATGTTCGCTGGTGGTTTGAGAAAACAAAACAAAACAAAACAACAAAAGTGTGAAAGCAGCAAGGTAAGTGCAAACAATAATTACAGTGTAACAGCATGTAGATTTCAATAAGCCTTGTCCAACAACAACGTTGATGCGTTTCTCTGTACCGAGAAAAAAAAAAAAAAAGGTCTAAGTACATTAAAGGAGCCGGCTCACGCTTCCCAGAATCCTCGGCGCCAAGTAGCCGGTTGCTATTTTCGACGCCATAGATATTCCAAAAACGATCCGCAACAATCCGGCGACATGCGAGGACGTAGATCTTAAATTGTAGCGTGAAATTAGAAGATACTTTGTCAAAGTATCGCGTGTTTTGTCAAAGAGTGCGTGCGAAGGAAAGAAAACATAAGCCGTATGGCGCGGGAATGAAGAAAAGGTTTGAGATGGGTTTCGAAGGGATCACAGACAGTGACCGTGAGGCGGTGTTGAGCCAGCAGGACCAGTCGCAGGCGTTCAAAACCAAAACAACGCGCCGGATTCTGGGAAGACTGAGCCGGCTCCTTTAATCTCCAGTTAAGCTCCAAGTCTGCGTGAGGACAGAAGCTCCATAAGAACAGATATCTGTTAAAACGTAAGAACTGTAGTTTATGTTCTATAACACGAAGTGAACTGACGCATTTTAACAGCGGCTTCTGTTATACGCTCATGTTACGAACATGTTTTTCAGGTCTTTTCGTACGCGTAGGCCGTCTCGCACGCATGCTACAGATAGATAAAAGGTTGAGAAATATTTAAGGCTGTTCATTCACTCGATTGTGCTTCTTAACACGGCTGTGCGGATGCGCTTGTCCGTGACACGCACCACCTAAACTGGAGGACTTCCATCAGCTCTGCTCTTGTTCAATCAGGAAACATGCAGATGCATGGTATAGCACACGGAGGCACACACGTTCTAACCATGCGTTCACGCTAACAAGCGACACGTCACTGCAATCGATCCGTGCACGTCTCGTGAGGCTTCTAAGAGAAAAATATCCAGTATCCAATATAAAATATATAGCAGGCCTGGACAAATCATCAGCCCCAAGACAAGACTAACCGTACTGGCTGTTTCTTTTTTATTGAGTTTTATTGATGGACAAGATGGCACAGCCGACCTGCTTTTATTTTTCTTTCTCTCTCTCGTTCAGCAATCCTACTCGCTATTGAGTTTCCCGAAACAAAATGTCTGTTTGCTGTGATGCACCTCGACGTTGTAGCCAGATTCGAAAAATATCTTTAAATCATGTGTGATATGAAAACACACCCTCACCGCTCAGGAAGCAAACGCTACACCAAGTGTGCTCAGTAGTTTGAACGAGTAGCCAGCTAATAAAAGCTAAGCTAGGAACATTACTACCTAGCTGCTTCAATATTTTTAATAAGTCAAGGATTTGGTTTAATATTTATGGGCTGAAAGGTGCAATGCAAAATAGGTTTTATACGTTTTAAAAGTCAGCCAGCTACTCAAACCAACTATCTGCCGGAATAAGTGTGGGAGGAGTTAGAAGCAAACACCGATGACATCAAATGCAGTGATTGGTTAACAGGTGTGAGGAAACACGTCATGAACTGTTTGTGGTCAATCTGACGCAAACTGAAGTAAATAGGGAGCGTTGTCACTAGCTAGCGTAAACGCAGGCTCAGGAAAGGGTTTAACGCAACACTTTTGGATGGAATATTTAAAAAAAAAAAAAAAGAACGGGAAAAATAAGGAAATAAGGAACACTGAAGCGATGTCAGTAAACCTCTCGTTGCAGAACGAAATGATGGATATATATTTAAAAAAAGGGCCATCTGACAAACTCCACGTCGAAACTCGGAAATATCGACACTGCTTTTACACCGTCTCGGAGTTCTCCACCTGATTGCCTCCTTTTATTCAGCAATTTAATCTCTGTATGAAAAACATAAAAACAAACCTCGAACAGACCAGCAGCATTTAGGTTCCAACCTATTTTTCTGTTCGAGACAGACAGAGCAAAGAAATTCGACGGACGCGTGACCTCCGAACTCAGTAGTGCACCTTGAGGACGGGTTCTGGAGGAAGACGCTCGGTTCGGAGGACACGCGCAGACACGATGCGAGTCCCTCGCTATAGCAGAGAGAGGGAAATCGAGCTTTGGGAGGGGGAGACCCTCGTTCCTAGTGTTCGCTAGACGCCGTTTGCAGTCTCTGATGAGGATGACGAAGGAGATGAAGGAGGAGGTTCCTCATCGCCTGTACAAGAAAAAAAAAGGAGAAATACGTTTTAGATGTACTACAAGTCAAACATAATACATTTATAGGAGACGCTCGACAAATTAATTTGAAAAAAAATATATAAGTGATATTCTTTTCTCGAAGAACTGGCTTATTTGGTATTTACGGAGGTAAATCCGCAGCTGTCCCATCTTCGGGACAGAGGAGTTTACACTTTGTGGTTTCTCCAACATTGCAAGCTCTGTTTTTTTTTTTTTTTTTTAATTAGCTTCAGAGACTAACTGTTTATAGATGCTATAACGCACGCGAGTCTGGTTTCTCGGATGTTCCACAACATTAAATGTAGTAAAAAAAAATGTTTTAATTAAAAAAAAAAAAAAAAAAAAAAAAAAAGTGACATGTCTATCTTTAATTAATAAATAAAAATGTTAGTGCTGGAGAACGATCGCAGTATAAGAGGAATAAAACACTTTGGGACATCTGTAACAGGAAAATAATCAAGTTCGGGGCAGTAACAGTAACTCCACTTCATCACACCACCCTGACGTTGATTATTTTCCTGTAACACCACAACCCGGTGCGTTTTATTCCTTACGTAGCATCTGCCAGTAATACAGAAGATAACTGGCCCATGTGAGTTAGCTCAACTTATAAAGCATCACACACACACACACACAAATATGACTGAATAAAAGACCGAGAACTCGGAAACATCACACTGGGTAATAATTTCTTCAAACATCACAAGGGCGGAAAAAAACGAAACAAAAGATAAACAAGGCCGAGAGTTTCCCAAAATGCAAGTGCTGCATTTTTCACTCAAAGTAAAACAATGAAATGTGCTGACTGCTGACTTTTTCCCCCCCGGTGTACGGTCCTGTATGGGAGTCAGCACACTGCTGAACAGAGCACACAGATGCCCAACTGGGACAAACTGAAAGCAATAAACTTGAAGCAAATGGGAAAGGAAGGCTGTATAGAGCAGGCAGCGGTGTCAGCCCCAGACGTCACCTGGGCACCATCAGCGTTTCAGCGTTCCCGAAGACCTGTAATTGTAGTCTAGATTTTTCTTTGATTTATTAAAAAATAATCAATTAACACCAGTAACCTAGGCTCTGAAATTAGAATAGGATGTTTGTAGAAAAATAAGGGCTAACAGAAATGACTAAAGTGTACACACTTAGGTGTGTAAATAACATTACATTGACTATAAAGATGTTTTTTTTACAAATGAGTGTCCTGACTACTTCTTCTAAGTGCTGTCTGGAATGCACAAGCACATTGCACTTACCTTTTACCTTCACATGCAATTTAATAATGCGGATTAAGGAAACAATCGTGATTGTACTCGATATATTCCCTCATCCCAGCACAATTGCCTCCATGTTGATTTCGATGCGTCTCAGTGCTACTGTACATCGCAGCGTTTAGAAATGAGTGTAGAATAAACTGTCTCATGCTGCTGTAGCGGAATAATCAGAGGTGGGTGGTGTGACGGCACGAATGAATCAATACCATCTGACCAATCAGACTTGAGAATTCAACACTGTGCTCAGTGATATAACAATATACCAATGATTAAGGGAGACTTTTGAGTAAAGCATTAGGATCAAGCAGATGGTTTATAGGCATTAATAAAGCGGCTTTACCTCTGTTTGACTGAGCCATAAGAGTCTAAGATCTGAGTGCTGGCCAGCTCCAGGTTCCAGTCACACATCTCCAGGATCTTATGACACTCCACCCTGGACTTCAGACCCAGACAGAAGAGCTGCTCTACCTGTGGAGAGGGAGAGGGAGAGAGAGAGAGAGAGAGAGAGAGAGAGAGAGAGAGAGAGAGAGAGAGAGAGAGAGAAACAAAAAAAAAAAAAAAAAATGAAGGAGATGAACAATCTCATAGTGTGAAATATTGATTTTACAGGCCATAAAACTGGGAAAAGGGCTAAGAGAGAATCCCCTCCTCTCACGACCTATCATTATATTTCAGATACGATGAATGATGATAACAATACCTTCAGATAGTGAACAGCCTTCTGGACGTTCCAGCTGTGGTTCTGCAGGGCCGTCTGACACTCCTCAATCGTCACTCCATGGACCGCCTCCTGCACCTGAAGCCAAACAAAACCATCCAGTCAGCGTGGTCTTACAGAGACACACAGTAACCAGGGGTGTGGTGCAAATCTCTGCCCATTCCTCCCTTTGCTGCTCTCAACTGATGACCAATAATACCAGCAACGATCGAGCATCCATATATAGGGGGAAAAAAAGTCTCATCTAACCCAATCTATATACTTATAAGATTCATTTACTCACCAGTTTAACTCTGTCATGATTGGCCGTTCCTTCTGCCCGGCTGGCCGACCCATCAGTGCTGACCTTGATCAGGCTCAGCGAGTTCCTGATGCCTGCTCTAGCTGGAAGGCTGCTGTTATTATTGCAGGAGAAGTTCGATTTTGTGTCCCCCTGCTGTTGCATCATGGGTCGGACTGTAGCCGTGTTGGTTGGCTTCCTCTCGTCCTCTTCAGCCTCTTTAAAGAACTTGTCATAGCGGTCTAGGTACGTGGGTCTCTCGGGCAGCAGGTAGTAGTGCGTGTTGCTGACTTTCTTGCCGTCTCTGACGATAGGCAGTATGCAGGGTCCTTTGGCAGCTTCCTTGTCTTTGCCCTGGGCCTGGATGACTTTAGGCGCGGCGTATTTGGGGTCAGAGGCAAAGCTCTGTGTGGTTGGCATCAGTTTGCCTGGCGAGGTGGAGAGGTAGTGTGTGATGGTACGGTTCATAGGGCTGGGCGTGCGAGAGCCCGGCTGAGACAGTGGATCCCTCGGGGGGATCTGGGGAGGACGCTCCTTCTCGTCCTCCCCGCACGAGGCTGGAGAAAGGTCACGTGACCAGCGGGCACAGTCGCTCCCTGTGCTTTTTGGCGGTCGAGGTGGGATCGGGACTCGAGGTGGGACCTGCGGCTTATCCTCGCAGGCGGACAGGAAGATCTGGCGGTACGGATCCGGACTTATGGAGCCTACGGGGACGTTCAGACGCCTCATGCACTCCTGCTGGAGCTCCTGGAAGATCTCCGCCGACTGTGAGAAGGTGCGAGACCGGCTCTGCCTGCTGGGGAGGAAGAGATCATCCTCTATACTGAGTTTATCCTCATACGAAGGAGGGCAGGGAGAACACGGAGAGCCTGGTTCATCGGGAACTCTCATCTCTGAACTGTTGATTGAGCACACCTCGATGTCGTCTTCATCCTGAGCTACGTCATCATACGCTGGAGGGGGAGGAAGAGGTCTTGAGTCCCAGTCTACCACCGGGGTGGGGTGGAGTGGCCGAGGCAGAGACCGAGAGGGACTCTGAGGCGGGGTACAGTCCAAGATATTATCTGCCTCCAGGGCCAGTCTGGCGAGACTAGGGAACTGGGACTCTAAAACAGGAGAGGGGGTAGAAGAGAACATTTCCTCTCCAAAGTCTATAAGAGACACCTCAGTGGGAGTACCACCTCCTGGAGTTCGGAGGCCGTAAATGGACCGATCGCCCAGCTTGGTGGCTGAAACCCAAGCTGACGGCTTCAGTTTCAAGCCCTTTGTGTTGGGCTTTTTTAACGAGAGGCGCCTCAGGCCGGAGGACGTTAGGTCTTCATCTTCTGTAACTGGGTCGTAGTTTGTCTCTAAAGTCGAACAAATATACAAAGAAACTTATAAGAGGTACGAGAGAAGCTCAGTGGCAAAGAAAATTTTTTTTGTCAGTTGGTTTGCATCAAAATATTTATGAAAAGAAAATACTATCTAATATTGGCACTTTTATTATAAATTTGTCAAAAAAAAAAAAAAAAAAAAAAAAAAAAAAAAAGTTAAATAGTACAGATAAATGAGCTTCTACTGCCTACATTAGCAAACATTTCAAATAGCTAAAACATTTTTCTGCAAAAAAACCAATGGAGGTCTCTGTTTTTAGGACACTAAGTATATACAAAATCACTCCGGCATCGATACACACCTTTTCCTAACATACTAAATGTGGCGATGTGAAAAATAAACACTTTATACAATACAAGCAGATGAAATCCATTGTTGGTAGAATTAAAATCAGCATCAATGCACATAAGTATTCAAAGTATTCAACCGCGATAATATCCAGCTGCAAAAAATTCCGTTAAATAAATCTAAGGGAAGCAGGTACCATGAGCTCAGAGTACAATGTGAAGACCTGAGGGAACACAAAAAACCATTTCTGTGTATTTATTATTCATGTCAGCTCTCGGAGACAGAGTGCAGAAGTTTAGAAAGGAAAAGAAAGGAAGCAAGGCTGTACAAGCTAGGAGGGAGAGAGCGAGGGACTGAACTTACTCTTTATGAGCACAGCAGGCTGAGGGGGCCGAGGGGGAGGATCCTCTGCGCAACAGGAATAAAGAGAGAGCAGACAGAGAACATGCAGGTGCAACCAAAGAAGAAAAGGCAAAGGGGAAACCGTTAGGGATTGTGAAAAAGCAGCATCGGCCAACGTGAATTAAAGCACTCAGCAGAGGATGAAAACGTACTTTTGGCACGTCCAGGAAGCTGCGTGGGCCTGGGAGCATTCAGATCCAGCCCGAGGACATCCGGAGGGTCCATGGGGTTCCCCAGATATAGACTGTGGAGAGAAGGAAATGGCAGGATGAGCATTTAGGACAATCCTCTGAGTGGGAAGCAATGTAGCGTGTAGGAGGAAACATCTGTAGCAGTGTGCTGCCCTCTAGTGGAGCACACCACAATACCACTTCGTTTAGCCAGAGGATCTGTGTGACCATTTACTTTACTGCCTGTTCAGAAAAAACACTGGAGTGATTAAATGGTTCTTAAGATGAAAACAGAGATATGGTGAAAATAAAAAGAATGGTGAAGCTAGCTATCCTACATTGTCCTTGCTTTGCTAACATTATCATACTTATCAGCTATTTTCCAGTAATTTGTTAACTTTTTACATACAACGTTACACTAAAGGGTTTTAACGTTTTCATTCATGTCTTGAGTCAGTGTTTTATCCAATCTCAGGAACACTATGAGAATTTAGCATCCTCCTACTTTAATGTTATTGGGCACAGGGATACGGGAAAAACATGTGAACCTTCACACAAACAGAAGCCCGATGTCAGGATGGAACCAGGAACGGTAGAGCTGTGAGGTGGTAATGCCTCCCGCTGCATCATGGGCCGTTAATTCAGCAATGCAAATTCAATTGTCATATCAGTCACCTGTAATGCCACCACAAACATCTGGGAAACTCTTTCTAAGCTTTCCATAACAGCCGCCTGACCTGGCTTTGATTTTGACCTTTGGATATGAATTATATGTTATTGAGGAAAGAAAAAAGATCTCCTTAATCGCAATGCTTTTTCATTTTGGAACCGATGTCTACTGTAGAGGAATTACATCCTGTGGATTTAAAAATGTCAAATCGCATACGGCAGATCAGTGTGTACGTCAGGTAGATTAAATGGAAGCACAGTGCCATGTAGGTTACGCGCCATGGGTCTTACTCGTCTATCCGATCTGGGAAGCCCCAGCAGCGGTGAGGGTTGGTGTCTCCGTGGCCCGTGTGAATGAAACTGTTCTTCAACGGCCGGCTGATGTCATGAGCTGACAGTCCGGCTACGGAGGTGACGGCGTTCCTGGGGAACTGCCCCACCTTCATTGTGCGCTTGTTCTGCCCTCGCCACCAATAATTCTCCGCCCTGGGCAGTAGAACAGTATACACCCCTTCTTATAGCAAAATTGTATTGATACTGCGGATAAATGAACATCATGAGACTTTTTTCTTTCGCTTTCTTACTCCCACACCTGCCCTCGATGATGGTGATGACGTCGTTGATCTGGATGTGCAGCTTGTCGGGCTCGTCGAAGTCCTGCAGCGCCCTCATGTCAGTCGGCATGGTTTCCACCAGGAACTCTCGGAGAGCCACGAACGTAGGCCTGTCGTCGGGTTTCGCTGCCCAGCACTGCAGCATCACGTTATAGATGTCCTGGGGACAGTCCTCGGGCTTGGGCAGCCTCTCGGCCTCCTTGTCAATCTTATGGAGGATCTGAGCAACGCGCACCCACACACACACACACACACACACACACGCAGGTGTTGCTTTGAATGCTGATGAGGAAGGATGTGGATTGGGAACAGTGTTGGGAACCTACCTGACTGCCGTTGAGGCCGAGCCACGGCTCCTGGCCGTAGGTGCACATCTCCCACAGGGTTACCCCAAACATCCACGTGTCTGTGGCATGGGAAAACGTGCGTGTCTTCAGGCTCTCTGGGGCACACCTGACACAAAAACAAACAAGAACTATGTTAACTTACTATGGAATCGATCAGCATGATCCAGAAAATGGGAGTTACATAAACACAAACATGGTTTAACGTGAGCTAGATGTAATAAAGATATTTTCTGTCCCTTTGCATGTTTTATAAATCGCTACCATGAACATTAATCCTTCCTGAATCACTTGCATCAGCCAATAGTTTGGCAGCAGACACCTTTAACAAAGTCGGTACACGTATACTGCTCATAACACACGTTAAGAAAACACAGCGGTGGCCATCTTCCCAGCATTTGCCCCTCACTAACCAGGCGAAAGGGACTTTACGGTGCTCCTGCATGACGTAATGATCGTCATTGTTGGGCAGCGCCCTCATCAGGCCAAAGTCTCCGATCTTGACGAGCTCACTGGAGGCCAGCAGGATGTTGCGGGCAGCTAGGTCACGATGGATGAAGCGCCTGGTCTCCAGGTAGGCCATACCGTTAGCGATCTGGATGGCGTACTGGCACAGTGTGGAGATTAGGAAGTGGCCTTGGGTCTTCCGCAAGCGGTCTAGCAAAGAACCGAGAGGAGCCAGCTCCGTCACCTGGAGGGGAAAATAACAAGGAAAAGAAAAAAAAAAAAAAAAAAAAAAAAATAGATTGTAAGAATAGGTGAAGCTGTAAGTAACTGTAATGAACTATTTCCTTTCACAACACTTTAACTTGGACAAGGGTAATTTAATGGGGACAAATCAGTGCAAAGGTTTACACCCGTTACGAGCAAATGTACTTCTATTTTGTAATTCCTTCACAAATTAAAGGAATTCTAATAAGCAAAAAAAGAAGTAGGGTGTATCGGGCAACATTATCCAACACAAATAGCAAATTCAATGTACAAAGTTTGAAAATAAAGATGGTGAAGAGGATGATGTAGGAAATCTAGCAAAGATACACAGATATATAACAAAAGTCATATACAGTAAGTAAAGGTTAGAAGTATACAGTGATGAGAGATTATTTATATCCTTCAAATGGGAGGAGGTGCAAACGTTTAAATAGATATAATTTTATTGTATTTGAACAACTGTATATGTTCGAACATCCAAACCGAAAACACGCATCCAAGCACGGTTTTGGTTTACCATCTTCATGGGGTGTGTGAGGACGACTCCGTAGAGACGGATGAGGTTCTGGTGGTCGAGCGAGTGCATGGCGTTGACCTCACGGATGAAGTCGTCCAAAGCGTCCGGCTGGTTCAGGACGTCTGTCTTCAGACACTTCACCGCCACGTTCAACTGGGGGGGGAAAAAAAAAAGAGTGAAAAAAGGAGTGATGATTGCAATATTACTCATCAAATCTAATAAAGCTTGAAAAAAACACAAAAACAACAAACAGATTTCAGGAAAGAAACAATAATCAAACAAACCTCTATAATGTCACATGGAAAAGCCTGATATATATATACACTGTAATATTTTTATATGATTACTGTAGCTTGTCCAATATTTTTGCCAAAAATTCTAAGTAATAAATTGGACAATATAAAGTCTAATTAATTTTCATATTGATAATTACTCTTCTTGAAAGTTAAAACCCCCACTCCTTACTTTTCCACCCTCTCCCCCTCCACTTACCACTTTTCCCCCTAGGGTGACCCACTCTCCACGCTTCACCACGCCGAACGAACCGTCTCCGAGCTTCTCGCACAGCACCAGCTCCTTCTCGCTGATCAGGCAGGTGAGGGCCTGCTGCTGACCGTCTGAAGGCGGAGGACTGCTCGAAAGCTTCCGGAAAGTGCTGGTGGCCTGTGGCTGGAAATCCCCCTCTGGCCTCTTCCCGCTGAACACCTGAGAGACACAGAGAGAGGCAGAGACAGAAACAGATCAGCATTATTGACCAAGGCACAACAAAATAATTTCAGTGATGAGCGAGAGCCAATCAGAAAAGCTCATGGGTATTGACTTGAGAAAAGGCTAATCTCTGGCTTGAGCTGGAACACTTCTTTCTTTCAAGTCTGAAAATCCTTGATCTCCTTCTTCTCACTTGGGTGTGCGGTATCTTTTTATTATTTTGGCAAAGTTGTGTGTTTAAAAGTGCTGGTCTGCGCTATTCTTGGATCTCTAGGAAAGTCATAAGCACTTTCCTTACTCATTATTAGACACTAGACTGCAGGAGACACACTGTTCTGATTTTGCCTGCCTTTGGATGTTAAACAACTGAAATTAGTGGCTCCATTTAGTAGTGAACAGCGCCTTTGTGAGCAGAGTGGGCGCCACTGAATCACACGAGCGGTGGTAATCGTGGAAAGAACCAATGATGCCAGATAGCAGCGCTCTCTTTTCAACTCGCTATCAGCTCTTCAGGCACTTTGTATGAGGAGCCTGTGGGTCGGATCAGGAGAGGGAGGCTATCAGAGCCATGGTGTGGGTAGAGGAAACGCAGACAGCGGGGTGAGAGGAGGGTCAACAACAGTGGATAGAGATAGATAGAGAACAAACAGAGGAGAATTACAGAAGAAAAAAACAGGGAGACCAAGGCTACACCATGGCCAATGGGTACTGGGTTGAAAAGGGCATTCAGTGCGCTGGAAACTCATGGCAAGTAAGCCATGTCATGGTGGCCATCTTTTAACAAACTGATACTACCCCCTTAAGGACATGCTCTCTCTTCGTTTGTCAAGCAAGAAGAGTCATGCAACCAAAACAAGCATCTATACACATTTACATTTATGGCATTTGGCAGACTCCCTTATCCAGGGTGACTTACATTTATCTCATTTATACAACTGAGCAATTGAGAGTTAAGCGCTTTGCTCAAGGGCCCAGCATTGACAGCTTGGTGGTGCTCGGATTTGAACTCCCAACCTTCCAACATCTTAACCACTGAGCTACCACTTGTGTTAGGCAACTGGCATTTCCCCAAAGTGTAGCAAGCTAGCTTGATTTTCATTCATTCATTTTCCTGGTGGGGTCATGGTACAAGTTTAGCCCAGACCTGTCTATTCCCAGACATAGATTCCAGCTCCTCCTGGGGCATTCCTAGACGTTCCCAAGCCAACTGTATGATATAACCTCAGGTTCTCGGTCTGTCTTGGGGTCTCCATCAAGGTTTGGCATGCCTCATACAGCTTTAGCGTAAGCTGACCAGGAGGCATCCTTGCCAGTCTTTCTTAGATGGCTCCTCAATTTGCAGAGGATCTACTCCGAGACTCCCTGAGAAAGAAGTTCATTTCTGCCACCTGTACTCATGACCTTATATTTTGATCATTACCCACAGCTAGTGAGGATAGGAACATAGATTGGCGGGCAAACAGAGAGCTTTATCTGAAAACTGAACTCTTGCTTCACTGTCATAGACTGATACAGCGATTGTCCTACCTCTGTTACCGACTCGATCAGTTTTGTCAATCTCCGTTTTTCCATCACTCATGACGACTCCCAAGTCCCTGGTTTGATCCTGCGTTTGGAATCCTGTATGCAGTTTTGCATGTTCTCTCAGCGTCTGTCTGGGATTCATCCGGTTTCATTTACTTCTCAAAAAACATGCTGGCAGGTGAACTGGATACTCCAAATAGCTCCCAAGTCTGACAAGTCCCTAGACAAGGATCTACGAAGCGCTTGCTAAAGATGAATGAATGAAACTCCTCCACCAAGGGAGACGTCTCTTTACTTCCCTTAAAGACAGCACCCCACTCTTTTCTAGGGAAGAACCATGGCCTCAGACTTGGTGGTGCTAATTTAGTGTACCTAAACCAGTTCAGGGAACTTGTAACTGGATCAGGTGAATTTCTCACACAGCACAAACTGGTATGGTAGGCAGAATAAAAAACAAACAAACAAACAAACAAAAAACCCTTTAAAAGGCCAGATTAGTTGACAAGAATTCAAGATGAAGTTTTTTCATCACCCAACCATGACTGGCAGGAATAGGAATAACACGAATTACAAAACTGGGATTGCCCTTATAACTGGATCGTGGTGTGAGTAACAATATCTTGCTCAATACAGATCCAGCAAAGGCAAGACAAATATAAAAATGTTTTTTTTATTTTTTATTTTATTATTATTATTATTTTTTTATAAGTGTCTGAGCGTCATGCCTAATGTTAGATTATTTTAAATCAGTTTAAGTATAATAACCAAAGGTTTTGCGGGTACATGGTTTAACAGTAACCATGAATTGAGGTTTAAAGTGCTGGCGTTAGAGTGAGTAAGCAGGAAGCTGCAGTAATGAAAGGTCTCAGACTGTAACAGCCGAGGCCTTGAGAGGTCAGAAATAGAAGGCCAGAGGAGAACAGAATCCTGAGGGAATGTAAAAGATGGCTGAGATGTCCAGACTGAGCCATGAACTGCACACTGATAAGCACATAGTGAACATAGAGCACAGAGAAATGATTGATGCCTCAGAGTCAGCAGGCACACACACACACACACAATATATATATATATATATAGGGGAAACTAAAACAAACCAGTCCCAATGCTCATGACTCATATTTACTCAATACATTCAAGCCATGTGTCTGATACGAATTAGACTAGTTTATATCTACATATAAAAAGACACTAATTGGGGTTAAATTCACGACTAGCATAGACATGCTAACTATGCTAACGTGTTAATTGTCAGTTAAGGGTACAGTTATGATGATTACTATTGTTATTAACATTAGTGTTTATAAATGAAAAATTAATATATGACAAGTTTTCGGCTGGAAGTTGCATTAAAGGAGCAGTTTGCTATTTTTAAGGCCATAGTCTTCTGCAAAACAAGTATAAACACTAATAAATGTGAAATGTTGGAAAAAATGGGTAAAAATAAGAAAGAAAATGTGTAATAATCATTAATAGCAATAATTCTAGAGCCAACTATAAAAAAAAAAAAAAAAATTGACAAACTACACATTTAAATAAACCAGCCACACACACACACACACACACACACACACACACACACACACACACACACACAGAGA
>JAQQZR010000018.1:14990570-15009019 GCA_030068235.1 Notoglanidium macrostoma
GAAAGAAAGAAAGAAAGAGCAGAAGAAAGAAAGTGCAGAAGAAAGTGCAGAAGAAAGAAAGAAAGAAAGAAAGAAAGAAAGAAAGAAAGAAAGAGCAGAAGAAAGAAAGAAAGTGCAGAAGAAAGAAAGAAAGAAAGTAAGAAAGTAAGAAAGAAAGAGCAGAAGAAAGAAAAAGAAAGAAAGAAAGAAAGAAAGAGCAGAAGAAAGAGCAGAAGAAAGAAAAAGAAAGAAAGAAAGAAAGAAAGAAAGAGCAGAAGAAAGAAAAAGAAAGAAAGAAAGAAAGAGCAGAAGAAAGAAAGTGCAGAAGAAAGTGCAGAAGAAAGAAAGAAAGAAAGAAAGAAAGTAAGAAAGTGCAGAAGAAAAAGAAAGAAACAGCAGAAGAAAGAAAGAGAAGAAAGAAAAAGAAAGAAAGAAAGAGTAGAAGAAAGAAAGAAAGTGCAGAAGAAAGAAAGAAAGAAAGAAAGAGCAGAAGAAAGAAAGTGCAGAAGAAAGAAAGAAAGTGCAGAAGAAAGAAAAAGAAAGAAAGAAAGAATTAATTTTAAGGTGACTCAGAAGTGTATCTGCTTCTTGTTTACTGTATAAATGAAGCCTAAACTGAATTATATTACAAATAATGAAACATGTAAAGCTTTCAATTTATGACTTGACTGTGTGTGTTTTGCTCAGTAGGCTTGATAAAGGGTAAAGGCAAGAAGGGTGGATTAAAGGGAAAAGCCCATTAGAAGTGCACACACACACACACACACACACACACACACACACACACACACACACACACACAGAGGAGGTGTAGAACAGAGCCAGCACTGCACCGCGCGGGCTCTGAGGACGACAGTGAAACACACCGAGCGCTTCATACAGAGGGATTTACAGTACAGCTGCTTTATCTGACCTCTAATGAAGGAACGGCTGTGACTTTATTATCTTATTAACTTGAGGAAACGGCACGTGTGAGCTGCTTAAACTAACGCAGACGTTCTACAATAACGACGATGTAATTGGTGCGGTAGAAGGGGAATAAAACACTTTATTACACACGTGCTGTTAAAGGAACCCTACCGGGTCGGCCCATGCCGATCTTCTCAAGGTCTTCGTTCTTGACGTAGTCGAAGTGTGACAGACGGGTGACGTTGAGGTCGTCGCGGATGCGCAGGAAATACTGCTGCAGCTGCACCTCCATCAGGAGCTCCAGGAGCCACTCAGTGCCTTCTTCACACTGCATACTGCTGCCCAGCTTCTGTACAGGGGGGGTGGGGGGGGGGGACGACAGTGGAAAACGTTGGTTTTTTCCTCCCCTCAGGCAGCGATTTAAAGCATTGCATTGATGTAATTACTGTATGACCATTTGATTTCTATGACAGATTTGCTACAAGAAGGTGGGGTCACGACGCAAAGATCCCACCATGAAAAACCCACAACCGCATTAGCAAAAATTCACATTAGCACATACGACAGATGACCCTGTTTACACTTGGTTTTAAAATGTGTTCTGGGTGATTGGATTACAAGGGGACAAGCGTAAGCAATCGCCATGATGCATTCACTCTAACCACTTGCCGAGGTGGTCCGGGACGCATTTGACCACATATGGTATGTAGTGTAAATGCTAATGTGTCCCCAAAAAGGATGTAACAGCAAAATATATCCTCTGTGCAGGATGTGGTGGTTAGGGTTTGGTACCGTTCACATTTGAACCAATACCAGTACCGGTACCTGGAATCTCCAGCTGTCACGGACCTAACTGTGTGTTGGGCTTCAACACGTCACAGGAGTGATGTCACATAGTCTTGCTCTCTCTCTCTCTCTAATGTATATGTACTCACTCCCCCAGATAGATGCGCTATCAGGTACTGAAATTAGCCTCAGATTAGATGTAAATGGGTACTCAGTAGAACCAATGTAATATGGCTGGTCCGCTGAAAAGTACTTAGTTTGGTACCTAGTGGTGGTTGTTTTGTTGACAGCGCACCAACGGCTGAACAAAACGGAGAGGTGCAATCTCAACAGCTGGAATAGCCTGTACATGTATGTTAAGTCTTTTTTTCTCTCATTTTTTATTTCCTTAGCTAGCCCATGCTAAACACTCGTCTGGTAAAAGAACGCGCACCAGGGATTAAAGCAAAGAGTAGCTTAAAACACATGCACATTCAACAGAGGACGAGGTGTGCCACAAGACGTAATTATCCAAACAATCACGAACATACAATACAATATATAGCAAATTATAGACATAAAACACAAAGGAAAATCTAAACGACACTCATTAACCTAATGCATATTACAAAATCTAGTCTTCTCTAGCATGTTAGAACTTGCCCTCTTAACCCAGAAAAGGGTTAGGGTTAGAATTGACCGTTTAAGAACCTGAAACGCACGATTAATCCTAATCATTCAGGCTACTGTAAGTGACGTCAGTATAAGCACAGAGCCGTGCCAACGTAAACGCCGCCAGCCGTGTACAGTTGGCTCTTGCTCCTCACTGCTGATCTTTATCGCTCACACATCTGCTCAACACACACACACACACACACACACACACACACCTGAAGCTCATAAAACAAAAGCTGCCCAGATCACCAATCAATCCATGAATGAATCAAACCCAAATTAACACAGGTATTACCTTTGAAATCCAACACAAACCAAATAAAAAATGTCTTACATCGCTTTTAAAGTCTTCACCTACGCATTTCAGACCCGGTCTAAGAATTTTCCGAGACGTGCCGAGATGTTGACGCACTGCTTCTGGGAAGAGATGTGATAAACGCCAGGGTTTTATTGCCGTTCTTGTCTTTGTACTCACTTTTTCTTTATTTGGAAAATCATCTCAGACATCAGCTGCTTTTAATTTCTGACGTCTCCCCCCCGCTCGTTCTTTTCCGCTCCTCGTTTTCTTAACAGGGTTTGGAGAGGAATTTAGAAAGAGAATAATTTGCATCGTTCAGAAAATCGCCAAGAAATGAGGATCGCTGCCATCGAAGCGACTCTGACGTCACAAATCTTTCCTTAAAGGACTGCTGAACAACCAGCAGATGTTTGAGGGTTTGTTTTTAAGCTTAATCTAAATCGATACAAACCTGGGATTGTTCGATTTAGCAAAACTCTAACGGTTTGTTCTAATTGGGAGACCTGAGAGGTTTGAAATGGAAACTCGCAACATACACAGATTTGGGTTTCGACATACAGCGGCGATGGAGGAAGAGGCCTCGCATGTTAAACAGAAGCATTATTGTTTCAACTAGGTTACACAACGCAATAATAGCCGAATTTGTAGAGTGCGGGGAAGGTCAGCGCTCCAGTAATGGGCAGCTGCTCGAAGAACAAAAGTGAGGGGGAGTTGATGTGTGCAGGTTTGTTGGAAGTCAGGCAGCAGAATCGCGCCTTTGTGCAATACGAGCTTCCTGTATTGACACATGAAAGGCCGGAGGTCACGAGGATCACGGCCTCGTCCCTTCCAGTTCGCCTATTAAGATCTGGAGCTGCACTTCCTTCAGTCAATCATGCCATTGACGTGGGAAAGAGCCGAACCACAACGGTGTCACGCAAAAATAAATAAATAAAATCTGCTTTCTAATATTTGCTCTCAGCATGCACCATTGTCTGTATGATGGTTATGAACATAGCACATATCCTTAAGAAAAGTCTAGTCTAGTATCTGGTCTACCCAGAACACCTGAGATCCAGACAGCATTAATAAAAAGTGGAAAATCTTTAAAAATAAAATGTGTGATTTTGGCCAATATCCTATATCTTTTTACTGGAATTTTTCTTCCAAATACATGCTGTCCAAATTTTGATCATTTGCCTTATTTAGGTAACAAGCAATGGAGACTCATATAACTAATGACGTACAAGTTCGTGAGCATAAGTATAGAACTTGTTGCTAAAATTTGGTGGGTGGAAAGTACCCAAGCGTTTGTTTGACTTAAAACAATAGTTCCATCAAATTGTTTCCCCAAATATAGCTCAGCCAAGACAAGCCACATTTAGGTTTTTTTTTAGCTTTGCACTGAGGCTAATTTACGTTTCTTTACACACTAGCTTGCTGTGATAATGTGGAAATGTCTGACAGCATTAGCCATTACTAATAATATGATTCAAAATAATTACTTTCAGCCAACAGGAGTTATGAAGAAATGAGCAGAGGAAATAACAGGGAACGAGGGCCAGTAGAACCACTCACTGATGGAATACTGAGAGAAATTAAAAATGTTTTGCAACTAAGAATGGATCTATATTAACAGGGCCTGACGGAAGAAAGAAATGAACGCGACAGGGCATGATGAAGTTGATTACTTTCCTAGAATATCCTTAAGTGTTTTATTCTTCCATTACCAAAGCAATTTCCCAACAATTCAAGAATGGCACGTTGTACTGTTTATTCATTTAGTTACATTTAAATGTTGTGGAACAGCCACAAAACAAGTTATATCCTGTTATCGCTTCGGTTATAAGAGTTATAAGCACCAGGCTAACTTTTTCCTGTCTTGAAGACAGAAAAGTAGGCAGAAAAACTGTTAAACCCTCCGTCCTGAGGACTAAAAATTTAAAGCTACATTTATACCTAGCGTTTGTGAAGCACTGACATTGGAGACTCCTTCCAAAAATGTTTAAATGCCACTTTACAGAAAACTTCACCATATCATTGTTCACATTGTTAAGTGGAACGGCAGCTGTACAAGTCCCTGTGTACGCTGTTACGATAGTAATGATACGAGTGCATTACAATAAACCCGCGATTTGCCTTGCAGCCCGTGCAACTTTCAGAGCTGCTGTTATAGAAAAACAAGAGGCCAATTATACCAGCACTGTGGTATAAAAATATTACTCATGAAGAGTCCAGATCTTGCCAGACTTATCTTCTTCCTCCCCTGAACGTTCACACCTTAACTGGGAAGAAGGCCAAGGTCCCCCACCTTCTATCCTTCACTGCTTCCGGTCTTGCTGACCAGCAGGCAGGCAGATGGCTGGGAGAAAATTGCAGAGGTGGACACCATCATTCTCTTTTAGATAAAAGCAACCAGGCACCTCTACACACACTTGCACAGGATATATGACTCCAGAAAAAAAGAATGAAGGAAGGAATTTGTGAAAAGAAGACATACAGGAGAAAGCTTCTAGAGGGCCTCCTTTACAAGGGCAGCTGACGACAGAAAGAAAAATATTGACCGAAGTGATCTCTCGGTGGGACTGTAAAGAGAGGAAGTGTGCAGTGGTTGCTGGGTGTCACTTGTCGCAGAACAGTGGGGAATGCATACTGGGAATGTACCAAGAGGAGAGAGGACTGAAAGAGAGAAGGGGAGGGAGGGAAAATAAACAGCATGAGGAGTTTTAATGTCCTCACTAGGACATATTTTCAGACTGAAATCACCAGCGTCACTCCCCGGGGTCTTACTTAAGCCGTCGCTATGTGCAACATTTGCTGGTTAATATATAAAGTCTCACAGCTGCGATGCCAGAACATCTGGCTCGCACGTCTGAGGCCTGACAAAGAATATCAAGTGTAAAAACTAAAGACGACAAATATGGAAAGTCGTTGAAAACCATCAGTTCATCTTGTGCAACACAACCAAATATCTTGACAAGAAACAAATCATCATGATATAGTATGATGGATGCAGATTTCTACTGCCAAAGCAGTCCTGAGGCTACTGGCACTAACGGTCTTCAAAGACCACAAACCAGCCAGCAGGACCAGCCAGGCTGAACCACGGTCCAGTGACGCAGAATGGTCATGTGTGACATAAGGTTAAAGCTCAACGTTGTACTCTACGCCAGTGGCTCCCAGCCTTGGTCCTGTAGAACCCCTGCAAGTAGACTCAGGAGTGACCTGTCAATTAGCTGACAAGTTAGCTCAAGTGTGTCGTAGCAGGGAAGACCCCAAAATATGCAAGGCAGACACTCAAGGATACTCCATGTCCTTATACCTTATAAAAAGGGTTGGGAACCTTCCTCTAGGCCTCCAATAAGTAATCACCGGCTAAGTTCCTTGGATAGAGTACACAATTTTGCACCAAAAAGTGGCTACACCTTACACGTACCCTGCACATTTGTGGCAAGTGTTAGATATGAGATATAGTCATAGTCGGTGCTCCTAATTGCATTGTTCAATAAAACTTTACAAGCCATTATTGTAAGGGAAAGCCAGTAGTTGATGAAAGGAACCACAGACTGAAGAAGAAATCTAATGGTGTATTGGTTCAAACCTCTGATGCTGGAGTACCCATTCCCTGAATATTTAACGTTTTTTATTCTTTATTTAACCTGGGCTATGAGACCCAAATTGGATCAGGAAGGGTTTGTTAATTAGCTGATTAGTTCATCCAGATGTGGGCCACCGGTTAAGGAAAATGAGATCCCTGAAGAGGAATACTGTTGGTCCACATTGAAGCATCCTGTTTTAACATAGCTACTCAACAACACTGGAGAGTTACATGAAAGTTTAGGTATTGAAAAAGTACAGACTCCGGTATGATATAATTTTATCCATATATATAACTATTACACATATTGCAATCATCATGCAGACATGGCCAAATGAAAAACACACAACCGCAGGCATGCAATGAAACACATGACTACAAAATATACTTACTTTATACACATGGAAATGTGCAAGAAAGGGGAAGGTTTTTTTGAGCTTGGCAAAGCGCCGCATCCTAAAAGGGAATCAATCAAACTAGAGACCATGAAGATCCGAAAAGCTGAGCTGAGGCTAAATACGCTCAAGAAGCTGAGCCGAGTCTGAACATACTAATCTCTCTTGTTGTACATGAAGGTCTGAGAGTGGAGCTGAGGCGAAATAAGGTCTCCGGAACTCATCAACCAGGCAAAGGGAAGTCTCCTCAGCTCCTGCAACCCACACGCTCCATTCCATCGCGGGCTGATCCAGTAAGTTCCTATAACCTCCTACCTCCAATTAGTGCTAATACGCAAGCAATTACGTGAGCAAGGGGAAAAACACTGCACCGTCAAATGGGAAAGACGGTTTCCACCCAAAACCAGAGTTGGAAGTCTTCCATTTAAGTCTGCGTTTAGGCTCAAAAAAAAAAAAAAAAGAACAGTCCTACTAGAAGTAAAGGCAGGATTTAAATAATGTTGGACAAGAGTTTCACTTCGGCTCTGTCCATCAGCTTGATCCGGCATCCAGCTATTAATAGCTCCCCGTTTTTTTCCCCCCTCAGTGCCCTCGAGTGAAGGAGTGGAAGTGAGGAAGAGACATCTGTGTGTGTGAGGAACGCTCGACTTAGCACATCAGTCTTTTTTGAGCCATCGCACGGCATCAATACGAGTGTGTGTGGATGTTGGTGGCATAGGGGAACGTGTTGTTCTCTCTGTGTGAAGCAGGAGGTGGATTCGAGGACTCGCTCTCCCTCCCAGTATATCTGTAAATCGTAGACAGACGGCTGGGGAAGTGCCCACTCTCCCTCCCTCTTTTCGCTCAGTCCCTCCCTCAGCCCGTGCCCAGGACAGAGACTCTATGGTATTTGGATGGAAGAGCATTTGATCGTTAGCCAAGAGGTCAGATTTAACTGCAGGATGGAGAGCTCATTTCCTGTAGGCTTGCCCCCCCTGCATGTTTGGCTCTTAACAAGCTCCCCTCTCGATTCGACCACCACCATCTCCCCTCCTTTCTTTGACCCAAGCGTTCCCTTTCTCCCTCGTTCTCTTTTTCTCTTCCTTCCTAGTCCCACGTGACTTAACTCTTTTCCTTTATTTGGTTCCTGCTTTCCTCCTCATTCCTTCCAAAAATGTCCTCGACTGCGTATAAACAAACCTGCCCCGGCATTTTCTTTGGACATTTTGTCTCCGTCATTGCATGAAGGAAGGAGGGGCTGCTTGCGTTTTAGTTGCGTCCTGTTTCACTCCCTCCCTTTCTACTGATCTGTCCAGACGAGACCAAACCAGATGTGTGGAATTGTATGCGATAAACAAAATGTACAAATTACGGAGAATTTTTTTCCCAGCCAGAGGGAAGACAAAGGCAAACTGAGGGACAACAGCAGTAAAGCAGGACCATGTGCGTCATAAATAGTCTGCCTCCAATTACCATCCTGACACAAAAAGTTTCCAGTGCCGCTGTATACTACACAGATAACACGAGAAGAATGTTCTTGGATACATAGCAAAAGACAGGGTTCATTTGAAAGCTAAATCTAACTGGGGAGCAATTCAAAGGAAAGACCTCCTAACAGCCCCATAACAATACATCAGTAATAACAAACATGAAACACCATGAAACATCAGGTTTTTTACAGAATCTGAATCAAGAATCTGAATAGTTTAAATCACTGTGTGCCAAAGTATTATTGCTGGTGCATTTTACTATCCAATTGAAATTGGAACTAATAGGTCAGGTATTTATTTAGCTAAAAGGTATTCCCCTCAACAATACCAACTTTTTCAACTGAATTGTTAAGTTAAATATTAAGTGGGAGGCCATACCTTCTTCACTGGGACTGACCGGTAGAGAGGCCACTGCACCTTCACTGGGACTGACAGGTAGAGAGACCATGCCTACTTAACCAAAACTGACAGAAGACAAACCTTTTTCTCAAAGACTAACAGTTGAATCTCCACATCCTTCAGGACGGAGAGGTACAGAGGCTACGCCTGCATCACTTGGACTGACAGGTACAGAGGCTACACCTCCTTTACCAGGACTTACGGATACAGAGGCCAGACCTCCTTTACCAGGACTGACAGATAAAGAAGCTCCATCTGCTTCACCAGGACTGACAGGTAGAGGCAACACCTACTTCACCAGGACTAAAAGGTACAGAGCCCATGCCTTTTTCACTTGGCCTAACGAGTACAGAGGCCACGACTCCTTCACTAGGATTGATGGGTACAAAGGCTATACCTACTTTCCATGAATCTTACAAACACCAAGGCCATGCCTTCTTCACTAGGACCAAAGATATAAATGGTCACTTCTTTCCCTGGGACTCTCAGTGGCTTCTGTGTCCCCACCAAGCCAGAGAGACAGACCACTATAGAGGCCACAGCTCTGTTACGGAGACTGATTGGTGCAGATGCCACACCTTCATTAGTGTAGCTGGTAATACCGTGGCCACGGCTCTTTCTCTGGGCTGCACAGGCCGAGAGGACAAAAAGAAATGCCAAAGGAAATAAATTTTATATAATTTAAAATGATCAGTACATGTTTAATAAAAGAACTGTGTCATATGATTGCAGAGATGCCTGCACCTATTGTGAGCCTTTGCTCAGTACATTAATCATAAATATAAAAAATGGTGCACTAATTCGAATCCATTTTTAAGCCTCCACACAGAACAATGAACAGACCAATGTGGAAAAACTGGTGAACCAATAACCTCAGCATGACCCTCGACAGAACAAACTGAACTGAGGTTATTTCACAGCGTTAAATATCAACAAACATCCCTACATGTCTGTGTATAGACAGGAAGCAGGCGCCCCGGTGATTTGACACTTATTCGAGACTGGCGTCGCTTAGTGAGGAAGTGCCAACTTCTCACCAAACCTCCATATGTAGCACCTCCATCTTCTGCTTAGCATCCTGTCCTCTGGCTCATACAGCTACATCTCCGAAAGCATCTGTTGGTCCAAAGCATATCCATGGTCAGGGCTGATCATTCAAATCCAACAGCCAAGTCTTGGTGTGCCCTTCACAGTGCTGGTCCCACAGCTGATTGAGACTGACAGATGTAATGTCCCAGGCAGCCAAACGAGGGCAGCAAATACACAGTCATGGCATGTCATCTGTGGCGTTCATGAAGAATTTATCAGTTACTGTACAGACAGATTCGAGAACTAGCATTTGCTAGCATCCAGCATTACCATAAGTAGTCTGAAGCCGAAAACATCAATCTGTATGATGTTTTCAGTTTCAATTACAAATTAAAGGAAAAAAAACAAAAAAAACAATGACTATTGCGGTGTAGGAGGTATTAATTTTTCTGACATTGTTCGAGTCCAGTTGTCTACTTATGGGATAAAACACAGATGGACTGATCAAAGACTGATCACCCTTATTGCATGATGAAACATTTCTCTGCTGATGGGTGTGGTATCGTTCAGGAAGACTGCCCCATTCAAGGTCTCACTGAATGGTCAAGATAAACATGATGGCAACCATGTGCTATGGCCTTGACAGTCACCAAATCTCAGCCTGAACACCTACGGGAGATACCGGAGCGACATGTTAGACAGGGATTTCCACCACCACCACCATCATCATCATCATCATCATCATCATCAAAACACCAACTGAGGGAGTATCCTTCGGAAGAATGATGTTCAGTTTCCGAGAGTTGTAGAATCTACACAAAGGTACACAGTTCTGTTTTTAAAGCTCATTGTGGCCTGACACCTTACGAAGACGTTATGCGGTTGTTTTGGTCACCACACTTGTATTTCAGATCTCCTTATATTGTTATATCTTCAAATGCACAAAAGCAAGTAATCATGGAAAAATAATTGGTGTACAGGTTAAGCTTGTAATCATAGTCTGTTACCACAAGGCCTCTTCATTTTCTTTACATTAATGTGGCTGTTATTATAGAATGTAGGGCAGCGATGGCTCAACAGTTAAGGCTCTGGGTTACTGCTCAGAAGGTCGGGAGTTTAAGTCCCAGCACCACCAAGCTTGATCAAGGTCCATCCTTAATGGGTGCTGTATTTTGGCTGACCCTAAACTCTGACTCCGGCTTCCTTACAAGCTGGGATGTGAAGATGTGCTGTAATGTATATGTGACAAATAAAGGCTTCTTTTTTTATATATATATATATATATATATATATATCCTCTAATCAAGGTCCATTCATTCAGCTTTATCCCATTCATTCAATTAAACAAAACCTGTATGTGTGTGCATGTTTGCTTTAGAGGGATTTGAGCCTTGAGCTTTCAGAGAAGATGAGCTGCCACTGCTTAAATAGACCAGTGAACAGCTGATTAGATGATGATGTCCAGGACAGCGAGGGCAGGAAGGACAACACCAGAGTCAATACAAAGACGAGCAATAATCAACGGAAAGTGTGAGAGACATGGAGGAAGACAAAGAGAGAAAGAGAGAGCGTGAGAGATGACCGATGAGAGAAGGATGAGGTCAGGTTAAGTCCTGCAGCACAGAAACATCATCAGACTCCCGCACGTGTTACATACTGCTTACTGTGAGAAAACAGAGAGCACTGCACTCCCAGCCATTATGACAAGAATATGCTCCGTGCGTGTGCACGCACACACACACACACACACAGTACGTGTGTAATAACAGTAGTAATAACAGCAGAAATGCCACTCAGCAGAAATTTTCAAACCTGCCTTGGTTGAGCTACAAAGAAAACAAGGTATGTTGAATTCTCAATTCTGACTGGTCAGGCTGTTGATTAATTTTCTATAACAGCAGGTCAGACTGTAATTCAAATCTCAGGTTTATATTAATGTACTGTTCTAATATATTATTATATCTATTGTAAACACTCAAACACAGGGACTCGTACCATTCACGAAGCTTGAAAATCGTTCCATAAGGAGATGTTTATTTAACGCTTATGGAAGGAGTCTCCAGTGTCGGCTTGTTTTTAACATTCAGAGGCAAAGCTGTAATGAAGTCTTATGAAATAGGAAAGCCGTCAGGAAGGTAGTTTCTCTGCAACAAGATGAGTAACTTACAGAGAGAGAGTTTCTAGCTGCTGGAACCAAAGTGACAAAAGGAGTCAACTTGTTTCATGGCCGTGTCACGTGAATTGTGACAGAAATTGGATAACAAATACCAGGTGTTGTTCTTTAATAATTAAAAAAAATACATAAACGTAAATTACTGTTGCATAAGAGAAATAAATCCACTTTGGTTTGCTAACAGTGCAAAATGGAAGATGTGATATGATCAAATAAAAAATAAAAAATTAATTAATAAAAAAAAAAAAAATGCCTTTAGCGGAGGCATAAAAATAACGTTACATCGAATTAATTTCTCAAATAAATACTTTCTTTAATTTAATTATTTATTTTACAATTTTATAACATGTACAAATATTTTAAAATACAATGGGTTAGGGTTAGACAATATTATACATATTAAATGTAGAAACATTAATTGCATTTGATTGTAGATTACGCAACCTTGTACTGATTTATAATAATCCCCTAATACGAAATATTACATACATTTGCCCACATTCAGGATATTTTCACTTGCCAAGATGAAAATATTCTACAGTGTACTCACAATCTGCTCAAATAATCGTGACTAAGTAATTATGTAATCACAGCAAATGAAATTACTCCTGTGGGTAAACCCTCAGCAAAGTGTCCCTGACCTGATTACTGCAACGAGCATCTGCTGTTTATTTCCAATTAATTTACTGAATCGGTCATAAGGGAGTTTAGGAACAGAATTACTGGATGAAATGTCGGACCTCAGCTGACGTCTCTCATTATTTATTCTTACTGTAATATCAAGTGTCGTTTCTCTTAAGGCTCATGATTTATGAAACTAGGGAACAATGATGTTAATGATAACGGGAAAACGAGCATAAACCTGAACCCGAGATCCGATTCTTTTTCCCTCGACAGACACAGAAGGACTTGATGTCCGTGTGTACAAACTGAAGTCAGCCTTGTTAGCGTGTTTCTGAGACCAAGGCAAGACACAAAGATGCCAATCGGTCTCATTTATACAGACACTCACATGCAGTACTCGGAGCAAACAGTACCAGCACACACACACACACACACACACACACACACACACACGCAAGCACGCAACCAGACTGAGTGGAGATATCAGATTCATGAACGACACTCAGACAAAAGACTGTAGAATACAGTGTCATTCAGCCTCACCTCCTCAATGCCCTCACGCTGCATTCGACTGTGTGTGTGTGTGTGTGTGTGTGTGTGTGTGTGTGTGTGTGTGTGTGTTTAGCCCTTTGTGAGAAACAAATGCCCCCATAATGACAGGAATTTGGGACATTTTGACCATATATGGACATTTGGCTGTTCCTCTTAAATAAAATAGCTTAAAAAACTGAACATCTCTAAACATTTCTATATGGATATTGATGTTAGGGTTGAGGCTAGACATCGCATTATTTAACTCCAGTACAACAGTATAGGTGTGTGTGTGTGTGTGTGTGTGTGTGTGTGTGTGTGAGTAGGGGATTTAAAGGCTTCACTATTACACTAATGGAAGTGACTCACTCGCACAACTCTGTGTGTGTGTTATACAGGTGGTCAATATGCTACACGTTATTTTTAGTGCAGTATTAACATTAGCAACACTGATATTACACTAAATAAACACAGTTTGGAGCAGCATGCATGATCAGAAAGTCTGAGTTTTCCGCTTCAAGCTTTGCGTTTTCTCACCAACACGACAAAATGTTCACAGCTACAATAACATAAGTACATGACAGGAATCATGTCCATCTTGTTTGGTGGATTTTCCCTGAACAGTAAATGTAACTATAAATGGACAAAGCGTACAAGGTGCCACAGCATTGTAATACTTAGATGTAAATGCTCTGGTGTATGAGGAATAAAAACTTTGGAACGTGCTGTCCTAAGAAGATAAAACAACTTCAACTGTAACTCCGCTTCTCGACCAGAATCTGTCGTTGAGTATTTTCCTATCAGCAATCTCCCTGAACTAGTTTATTCCTTAAATATCAAATGGTTCACACTGTAACAAAAATCACCTACACGTTACTATAGTAAACGGTCATTAACGTGTCAGAGTGTCGAGCGTAACAAATATTACATTTTTAAGAAAAGTTCATACGGGCTTTCTGTCTGTAAAGAGCATTCGGACACGGATACAGCTGTGCTGAACAAACGAGAGTGCGGGATGAAGGATGCATCAGAGGGAGCTGAAATACCTCGTCGTCATCGCATTCGCTGCCCAGCCGCTGGTACTCTGCGGTCTCCCCCATGGTGAGGTTGGACGTGGAGGTCGGACAGGATTCTCACAGCTTTCTGATCACGCCGACATGCCTGGCGTCAGGATTTACTCAATCTGTTCATGTTCACTCCTCAGAGAGAATGCCTGCTTTATCCTTGTGTGTGTGTGTGTGTGTGTGTGCTGACGCATGCCTTGGTGCTCCCTTACTGCACCTAAAGCTTGCAGCTGTGCTTTCTTTTGCAGTAGGTCTGCATTGGCCGAACCTGCACGTGAAGCTCGTTTTGTCTTCCTCTGTATATGAAGGTAGATTTTTCTTTTAAATCCGCATTACTGATTGCACGGCCAAAGCCTAATCCCTTGTTATTGTTATATTTACTCCTCTCCCATCCTCCCTTCTATTCTTCCTTTTTTATTCTCTCATTTCAGTCAGAGCGTGTGGTTCCCCCCAACGACACAGCAGTGGCGCTCGCCAGTGAGCAAAGTGCATGTCGACCAATCAGAATCAGAGAGAGGGAAAGGAGGGGGAGAGAATCTGTCCTTAATGAGGGGGAATTAATACAGTGAGAAAGAGAGAGAGAGAGAGATGCAGGGGGCCATCTGGGACATCAGATGGACAGCTGGATAGATGGATGAAATGAGGTAGGGAGAGGTGGTTTCCTTCGCTATCTCCCTCCTGCTGATTTCTGATTTCGCTCTCTCGCTTTCTTTCATTCTCCCTCTGAGCTGGCTTAAATAAAGACAGGTCAATCCAGTTTCCAAGTCTCATCTTTACAGCATCAGTAACCATGATGCCTGGGGAGTGTGCATCACTTTCTGAGATAACGTGATGAACATTTCAATATGTGATCTAATCCATTTTAGCAGAATATAAAATATTTAAAAAGGTACATTAAAAGCATCCAAAATCCAACACGATCTGATTAAGTTTCCTTTTTAAAGGGATGAGACAAATCACAGTGAAATTCATTAGAGTGCAATCGGTTAGATTTATACATCCACATCTTTTTCCCCCCCCCGAGACTGACAGCAACAGAGGCGACGCCTCCTTCGCTAGGACTCAGACAAGGAGGCCACACCTTCTTCTCTAGAAATAAAGCAGACTTCATGCCTCTTTCACTGACAGGCCACGCCTCCTTCTACAAGAACGAGGTAGAGAGGCCACACCTCCTTTGCTAGGACTAACAGAAGCCACGCCTCCTTCGCTGATACTGACAAGCACAGTAGCCACGCCTCCTGCACCAAGACTCAGGGTTACAAAGGCAACTGGAGCCAAATTTTCTTTCGAATGCAGAATTCTTTTTTTTATTTGACTGTCATATTTTGGACCCATTTCTGAGGTCTCTATGTTCTAAATGTTGGAAACCGACACTCTGGTATAGTCTGATGTGTTCAGCCAACTTCATTTGCGTCCAGATCGACGTTCTACGGACCCATGTGACATTTTTTCATGATGGATTTACTTCCTGATGTGTTCCTCATAAGGCTGGCTGGATTGTGGCGCCTTTTTACTCACCCACGTGTGAACACAAAGCCGGAGAGCCAGGTGTCTTCTCTCCTGATCTGCCTAATAGCATGCAGTCCACCTTCCTGTCTCGCCCTCACGCTCGCTTCCAGATTTTCATATGCAAATCAAATGCTCGTCTTCTACAGCACATCTGCATCAAAAAAAGCCTCGTCTATTACAGACCCACTGTCCAGTTTGAAGCATGTGTGGCTTCTACGAGCTCGTCTCCACCTGGCTTCTTGTTTTGATTCCCATAGCTTGATAACGTTCCAGAATTCAAGCCCACCTAAAATCATCCTGGACCACAAATTGTATGGAGAACACGTGTATGGATAAATTACCAGCACAGATATATATATATCTATATATATTACGTATCCAGGTTATCAATCGCAGTTGCTCAGGGAACAAGCAGGTTCATTCATCCAGCAACCAGAGATATATGATTTTTCAATATCAGCCTTTTCCAAAATCAATCGCATTCCAATCGGCCTTTGGCTGACAGGAGCGGAAGCCGATGTAGACTTCTTTTTGTAGCCCGTCCATCTAAAGATTTGACATTTTGTGCATTCGGAGATGCTTTTCTGCTCACCATGTTTGTAGAGTGTGGTTATTTTTAGTAACTTTCCCATCGTCCTGTCAGCTGGAACCAGTCTGGCCGTTCTCCTGCGAATTCTCTAATCAACAAGCCTGAAGAACTGCTGCTTTTCTCCTAAATTCTTCCCCATGTCCATCAATCCCCCTCCCCTCCTCCCTCCCACACTGCTCCCATGCCGAAGCAGATGGTTGAAGCATCAGCAGCAATGTCATTAAATCTTTGACACCCCCTCATCACCACCTACCGTCAGGAGACGGTCTCTTGGTGCTGGGTTACACAAACATACACATACAGACCATTATACAAAAGAAATTCTATTACAGCTTATTGAATTTCCAGTTACGCTCTCTCTGAGTGTCTCTGCGAGCCTTAAACTTCAACAAAACAGAATCACAGTACATGGTAGGCATGTAGAAGTTTTAGTATTAACATTAAGAAGGTGGGAACTACATGCTCAGGTTTTAGCGTCATCTTCACGCCAAATGATCAGAATTCCTTCTCACAAATTTCAGAGAGCTGAATTCGAACACCAAGCAGCATTACACTCCATGAGTGAATTAGATCATACTATATAATCTAATATCCTCCATGACCACGCACACAGTAGAGCAGAGTGAAGGGATGGGAAACACATCAGCAGCGTGTAGCCTGAGCCGCATAAAGAACTATGTACACTATGTCTAACATGAAATACGTTTTCCAGCCGTAATATACAGCCTCGTAATCGGATTCCAATCTGCGGGTCAGGAGTCGGTGTTGAGCCAAACGTCCTGCACACACATATACACACTGTAGGGAGCTCCCAGGACAATCAGTCACTCGAGCTTCAGAGAACACGGTGCGTGGACATCTGGCGTCCAACCTATGCTCCATCTCCTGTCACCTAAAGCCTGGCTGAGAAACTCTGGAAACACTACTAATGGAAATAAAAATGAATCGTGATTCTCTTAGCTTTCTTTTAGATTTCCCCTAGATTTTCCTAGCTGAAATTGCATTATTTAGACAGTAGAAGGCACAATAACATACAATAGCGGGAATACACGTGACGGCACCATAGGTGGAAGTAACAAAGCGCAAGCAGCGCGAAAACACACACGCATAAAAACAGATCTAAAATGGGAACGAGCTTTTGTGCTCATTTACAAACAGAAAGCTAAAGAAAAGAGGAGAAAATCAAGGTGGTTGTTTTATGTGCAAGCTTTTTTTTTTATTTTAAGAGAACGTTTATGAACTTTTTTTCATTTTTAATAAGAGGGATATTTTAGTTAATCGGCTATAATATTTTTCTCCAACCTTTACAAATGTTTGTAGATTATTATTGTTGGTTAAGAAAATGAAACAAAAGTATATATTTTTTATTTAACAAAAGGAATATTTAAGGCGATAAAGAATAGGAAAATAAATGTTGCATTCTGTTCTTTATAATGAGTTTTCCTAAAATTAGATATAAAAGAATTGCGATATATCTCAATATATCGAATCGTAACCCCTGTATCACGATATGCATCATATCGCGAGATTCTTGTCAATACGCAGTGATAGTCATGATAAATAAAAAGTAGGGAGAATAATCATGCGTTCGTTTACTATGAATTAAGAATCAATTAATGTAATAAATTAATAATTAATTTAACTTTTTAAATATAAAAATAACTATTTGTAAACAAAATGTTAACATTAAAAGAGAAGGGGAAAAAAAATCTACTTAATCTTATTAGATACAATTTTAAAGACAAACTTTTAACAACTGCTTTGTTCTACTTGTAATTCCTTTAATTACTTTTTTATTCTGATATCTCAGAGAAGCATATTGTGACATAATATCAGTGTTCTGGTTAAATTGTCATCATTAATGCCCAGCCGTATTAAAAAATTACTAAAGAACACGTTCCTGTTCTCCTCTCACCGCAGATGATCGAACACTTCGAGCTGCGACAGAACAGTGAAAAACGCGGCCATGTGGACGTTACACAGCCGATGTTCTGTCGTGGACATTTCCTGCTCCCCTGTACTCTTCTTACAACTGAAATGGTGGAACTGCTCGTTTTCATTCGTTCTCCTCTTTCACGTCAGCAGTTCTGGATGATTAATAATTTATCAAGAGGTATTAAATTGGAAAATCATGAGCAGGGAAAATATCAATATCGCACAAGCAACGAGGCGGCAGAGCACAAGCCAAAGTGTCTATTTCAGTTATATAGAATAAATGTGAGGTTAATCCAGATTTACTCCACTGGATCTTAATCTGCTCATTCATCATCATCATCATCATCATCATCAAACAACAAAAGGAGGAATCACCTGCAGCACCACAACCCTGATCAAACTTCCCAGAAAGCTTTCCGGATACCGGGGAGGCGTGAGGGAAGAATCCAGGACAGTGTGTGTGTGTGTGTGTGTGTGTGTGTGTGTGTGTGTGTGTGTGTGTGTGTGTGTGTGTGTGTGTGTGGGTGTG
>JAQQZR010000018.1:15009119-15030759 GCA_030068235.1 Notoglanidium macrostoma
ACACACACACACACACACACACACACACACACACACACACACACACACACACACACACACACACACACACACGACAGGTAAAAATAGTCCCACTTCCCTCTCACTGCACAGTAGACCCTGTCCCTCCAGTGTTATGGATGTGACATGAAATCATGTGTCTCGCTGCATATGTGGTCATGTGACCTCTAATGCAGACACAGAAGGTATTGATGAATTTTCTAGAACAGCGGCTTCAAAAGTAGCGCAGCTGCAAATCACAGGTTTATATTTACACCCTCGTTCGTGCAGGGTTATGTTTTAGAACAAAGCCTGTTCTGTAAGGAAACGTTTATGTAACATGTACGGAAGGAGTCTCCAGTTTCAGACCTCTGTATCAGTCGTGGATGTTCCAGAAATATAAATGTATAAAGAAAAATAAAAATTTTTTTTTTTTTTTTTTTTTTTTAAAGTATGGCATTTCATTTTGCTAATACAAAAGTAATGTTTGTCAAATTACTGTGGTATAAAAGGAAAATAATCAACAAGCTTTGATGATTTTCCTCCAACAGCTTACCCCCAAGTGTGTGTGTTTCTCCTTATTTACCAGAAAGCTGTCCAAAGCTGAAACGCTTCCGCAGAGCCAAAGTGGCATTTTCTCACTATACATAGACGCTTCATGATCACGTGACCATTTTCCACTTCCACTGTTACGATGTGTTGGAATAAAGGCGAGGGCACAAATTAGCTCGTCCTTAAATACAGTTTAAAGAAGAAATTTTTTTACGCAGCATGTCTGAGCGTGTTTAATCGTCACATAACATCGAGCGCTAATTGATGGAGACGGGACGGATGAATGATCCTTCAGAATAAACCACAAACACACACGCACACAATGACACACTCCATCCTGGTGTGTTTAAACTTTTCCCTGTGGAGATAAAAATCTCAGCGAGGCAGCAATCGAGCCTTTTTAAACGCCTGGCTCTAATTATAGAGCGCGGTTCAACAGAGAGCGGGTTAGTTCATAGACGTTTCCGTTCTGAACGCTTGCGCAGCATGTTTTCATGAGCACACACCTGTTGGCTCTCGCTTACACCGCTTACACTGGCGCACACACACACACACACACACACACTCGTGACAGCTTACCTCAGTGTGAATAAAGATCACAGTGCGAGCCTTGTGGAGCATTTCTAATGAAATTCCATCTCATGTGTTTGTGTTTCCTGCTTGTTAGACGTCTACTGCGTCTCCGCAGCCCCGCACCTGCCCCCGGGCGCACCGGCTCCCCCCTCGGAGTTGATGCTGGAACATTTCATCGCAGAGGAAAGAGGAGCTGTGCTAATGGCTGAAAGAGTGCGGAAGGGCAGATGAGAGCTGCAGAGCGCAGTAAAGTCGGCGAGAGGTGTGGAGGCTCGAATAACGGCACTCCAGGCATAACAGGAATGAGATACGCAGCACGCTCACGCTGCATTTCGGCCTCCGAACAGCGACGCCGCATGACTAATGATGGACGATGCGAAGCGGGAGAAGTATGCGGCATGAGCATGTCAGGCATACCTGAATCAGGGAGCACGTTAAACACACAACGTATGCACATCCGAGCTAAGCAAGCACTCGCATTTCTACACCACAAAGAACTACATACAACAGCAGTCCAAAAGAGGTTACTGAGGTGAACACACACACACACACACACACACACACACACTCACACACACACGCGATCATAATCTAAAGTGTGTTTTCTTACCGGCGTTTAGCTCCTGATCACTTCAGTCACTGGGCGCAAGCGAGTGTGTGTTTGTGCACGCAGAGTTCACACGTGCTCGGGTCCGCCGTCAGTCCAGTCCATGGTTCAACACGTCGGTCACGGCAAAGGGTCTCGTTCTGTGAGCGCTGCCAACACAGCAACATCTAAAACACACACATGGCTAAGCTGTGAAACATGCCTCAATGCACACTATATATGTAAATATTGAATAAAAATAAATAAATAAATAAATGGGCCCGTGTGTTTCGTGACATGAAACGCCATCGCAGCTGAGACGCGAGCTTCTCAAATCCGAGCTCCTTCCCCATTTATAAAGTGACGTCAAATCAACACGGCCGATCATAAAGCATCGGAATCACTCAAGGTAAAACTTGAATTAAAAAGTTGTACGGAATGTATTAGTGTTAGCTTTAGCTTCATCAACACACGGACATATCTGTTTGTTATGCTATACGTTACATCCGAATTGGCTCGCTAGCTTTTTGCGCGCAAACGTTTTATCGTTTTTTTTAAATCCAAGTGCGCAGTGTTTTGGGAGAAACGTGGACTCCAGGCTCGCGTCCTAACTTCTGCCTAGTACAAGGCGTGGCCTCTGTACCGCTAATGGGCCTAGCTCTCAATGAAAACACCTGTAAAAATAAAAGGAATATACATATTTAAACCAACGCAATCTTTATCCTCGATGATCAGTGTTTTACTGGACGTACTACGCGTTACATGTCATTTGCAGAGTTCTACAGGAACAGAGCTCCTGATATGTAAACTCTCACCCCTCTGTATTTGCTTATTTGATGATGTCAGACTTCAGGGTCACACTGTGTCTATTCATCCCTCCTCCTCCTCCTCCTCCTCCTCCTCTTCTCTGGAAATATAAAGCTGAGCAGTGTTTCTTTAACACGCAGTTTCCCTGTTATTCATCAAACCTCCTCCGTCTCCTGCTCTGGAACAATGACGTATTCACCGAAGCGGCTGAATAACGCTGATCTTAGCGTACAGGATATACTGAGATTAGTCAGCATGAAAACCAGATCAGCCACCCCATACACTCACACACACACACACACACACACACACACACACACCTCTGCCGGAATGGCCACACGGTTTCCTCTGCACCAGCTGAGCAAACTCCTGCATGACATCATATGACATCACGTGCTAACAGCAGTAGTGTTGTTCACTGTGCTTCAGGTTTTCACCACATGATGACAAACACAGGAAAAGAATAGTTATCTGTTCTAACAGGACGTCTAAGTCATCGCACGTTTGTATCAAACGATTTCATTACGTGCGAACTCGTCCAGTAATATCAATTCTGGCTTACAGCTATGCATAGACCCCTGCATTTTCCTCAACTGTTTATACATGAAGTATTTTTGGCTGACTCTGTGTGTGCGTGTATGTATGTGTATATATATATATATATATATATATATATATATATATTAATATAAATTATATTAAATATGTACCTTATTTATCCCCTCATTAACATCGGTTTTTGAAGAGAGCTTTGTAAGGAAAGTGTATTATTATTATTATTATTATTATTATTATTGGATCATTATCTAGTTCCAGCCTCATGCAGTCAGTGAGTACAGCATTAACACTCCAGAAGTAGATAATCAACACACTAGTTTTAAGGTTTTTGTTAGGAGAAGAACGCTTTGCCTTCACAGTGACTGTAACGTGTCCCTAGTCTTCACCCGGCTTTGTTAATACTCTTTATGCATAAGGGACATGTTGCACCTGGAAAAAGTTTTGCCAGAACTACACAATGTTAACAGCTTTGGAAGTGCTGCCTCTCGAGACCGGTCAGTGGGCGGAGTCTCTAAGAAGCCACCAATCATCAGGACATTTGGGAATTTCTCCTGGCGCCGGCCCGATTCACTCCTCCACTGTACGCCCACCTGTAGGGGGAAAAGAACGGAGACTCCGCCCCCTTCTGCCGTCCACCACACAAAGAGCACTTTTGTCCCGTCACGCATAAGCGCTGCGTTTCCTCTGAGGCACGGACCGAAGGCTTCGCCGTGGGAGCGGATGACAGATGACCGACTTCCAGGCCAAAAAAACAAGAGTTTTGTAATGAGGTCAAGGGATGTGAACAAGTCTAGCGGCAGAGCTAGAAGCCTTGAGGGTTTACTATTTGTTGGAAATTAAATCAACGGACAATTAAAGGAAAGATCCATGCTGAAGGACATGCTTTTTGTGTCATTAATGATGCCAAACATCAGTCGGGCTGAAAATACAGCTCCAGCCAGCGCATTAAATTAAATCCCAAAGTCATTAAACATATCACATAGATTCCATTTTTACCGTGTTTCAGGGTGGAGGTTTCCTTCTAAACACAGGACCTCATTAGATCTTGCTGCACACTATTAATGTTCTCCTTTTTCTTTTTCTTTTTCCAAAAGAATAAAGGTGAGAGTGGGAGGCGGCTAAAACACAATACACAATACACAATTACACAGCCGTAGGGGAGACATCGGAGAAAGTCGGAACACTTTAAACTCGATCTAATATTGGACAAAAGTCCAGTCCTTCAAAAATCACATAAAAATTTTTAAATGGATGGCCGTAGAAAGAGGCCAGTGGTCACCTTGAGGTCACACGCGTAGCTGTATTTTAACCTAGCTTAAAAATGACAAAACGCCCACGCGCGCTCGGATTCGTGACGTGAAGGGAAGCGGTACGAGCGCGCCGGCTGTCTCCGGGCTCGTAAGTAAAAGGATATTTTAACAATGGATCGTGATGATGGCCGAATACGAGACGACACCCAGGAGTTTTGGGATTTTAGTGTGACAGGAACGAGGAAACAAGAACACAGTGAAACAATGATTAAAGAATCAGGCTTAACATGAAACCCTGAGGTACTCCAGAGGTGAGGAAGATGATCAATTGTCAAGACAATAAAAAGGAGATCATCTTTCAATTCATGTGACACTCGTACTGTGAAACCATGCCATTCTGATTGACAGGTGGAAAGTAATCATCCATCCATCCATCTACATGTTCCCTTGTTACAGTACTTGAGAACGCAGCTCACTTTCATATATACTTTTGTGTTTTTATGAATAAAGCAATCAAATCTACGCAAGCAAAAACGGATGCGACAGAAAGCTACGATCTCCATCACTTTTACTCAAGAGAATGATCACAACAGTAGCACTACTTTTTTTTAGGCCGTGTATTTGCTTTCTGCTCTTTTCACCGCTGATTTGATGATATTTTTTTTACTGAACGTCTACAAAAATAAATTATTTAAAAGTAGCCATGTTTCCATCCACCTGCTTATTACGAGCAACGTAAGCGTGTCAATTACGAAAAAACTGCAAATCGCAAAAAAAAAAAAAAAAAGGTTTATACGCTCACATGAGGCATTTCTCAGAATTGAAAAGGAAAAGCGTTTTTTTTTTTTATCACGACGTGCAATCGGCATCACCACGTCGACGCGTCTCACGTCTTGGAGACCCGTCGCCGTGTTAAACTGGAATCGGACAATCGCAAACCCAGCATTAATCGCATAACGTCACTGGGTGGAAATACAGATCGTTCACAATTCTGTCGTTTCGATGTTTTTTTAAAATAAATAAATCGCTTCTATTTTGCAATGGAAACTCTGAAGGAAAATATTTAAGACAAAAATAAATAAATAAATAAATAAAAATAAATAAATAAATAAATAAATAATTTTCTTTTTCTTAACAATATTAAAATGTAGTTTACAAATCCACATGTTAGCATTAACATATGTAAATGCGATAAAAAGAGAGTGATATCTCAGAAGTGCACGCCGATCATGTCGCCGATCTGTAGCGTGAACTGTAACAAAGCGCTAAAAATCCAGCGACATTTGAACAAACAAAGAAATGGAGAACACTGTGCTGTGGAGTTCGCAAGAGAAGAAGCTTCTAGAAATGTTCCGATATTTCCGACATAAAAATAAAGTTAATAAAGGAATTCCTACGCGTGAATGTTATGACGACCTTGCCATAACTGCACAGCGCGGTTACGGAGGTTTATTAGACAGTAGTAGTAATTAATTATAAATTAGCTCAGGACTGGAGCCAGGTGAGGTGTTCGAGCTGGGAGGAGTCGGTTAATAACACGAGTTGATCCACCTGGATAAATACGTCCGTCACGAATGCACGTCCCGAAAGTACACACGCTAGTGAATGCAGACGCGTCCTGCTGTATGATGAACAAAGGGATGTGGCTCGCTATTGTTTATCTGAGGTCAGCGCTTTAGGAGAGGGAAAATACGCGGCTTTTAAGAGATTAGTATTCAAACATTACTCACATGGCATGAAGAATGGCGGCTGAGTCATGTGGAGTCAGTGTACACTAACGCCTTTCATAACGCAGCGTACGGGAACACCACAGCTCAAGCTAACTGCGCCAGAATTCAGCAAAATATTAAGAAATAGCTATATACTTCCTTCGTCAAGTTAAGGTCATTTACGAGCTCCGGCTAGGAGGAAAAAAACAGGATTCCTAATTCTTGTGCTTTCGATCAATCAAAATACAGACATATTTACTTGCTAAATTGAGAACCAGATCAGGGTGTAGTGAAACGTGTAATCGCCGTCATGCCTTTTGCTCATGCTTTCGAACCGTATTGTTGGGTACAATTACGCAGATCTGCTCCCGTTCGTATTTTGATGAGTTCGTCATGATAGTAATTAAACGTCGCGACCTGCCACTTTATTCGTTATCGCCCTCGTCTTTCCTCTACGCTAACTTCTTGCGTTACGGAGCAATGAGTATATTTAGTGGTGAACGATTTGAGAAAAATATTATATCGCGATATTCGAAGGCACTTGTGATACATAATATAATATATACATATACTAATATAATATAATAATAATACACAAAGTGCAAGGAAGACAAAAGTGTTGTTTAACAATTCATGTTTAACATTTTTATTTTTGCACAAAAACCTTCTAAAAAATTTATAAAATGAATAAACAAAGGAACAAAAAAAACAAGGAGGCGTCAAATAAAAACCTTACATTTCGTAAAATTGTGCGGTTTACTACGGATTCCATAGTGTTGCATGATCTACATTCCGTCCGGAAAAGAAATTCAAATTCGGTTTTCATTTGATTCACCGTCGTAACCTGGAAAATTGTTAACGTCTTCCGATTTAAAAGACTCGCAAGATTTTAGCGGTTGGTCGGTTTGTCATTCTTAAAAACAAACAGTTAATAATAAAAAGATATCACGATACGTACTGTGACCTAATGAACCACGATATCGATATTACATCATCGTATCAGCCCGCCCTAATTATATTCAAACCATTTTTAACACTGTACTTTGTATAATCCCTCTCGAAGTCATACTTTGTTTCCCAGCCGAGTTTCTCCAAATATACATGATGATAAAAATAATCACTCTTCTTCTCTACGCTACATTACCTCTAATGACGTCTCCACCGTGGGTAAACATCTCGGGTTACCGAATCGCTATACAATGACATCACAGCCCATGATGTAGCAATAACCTTGAAATTCCCTCAAGCCATCCCAAGTTATACAAACACGGAATATTTTCATCATCACTCCTCTTCTTAAGCGACGCACTATCGAACTACACCAGTGTTTCTGTACGCATCAACATGCAATAAGAGCACACGCTCTGAAATGGCCATTAAAAGCCCTCCGTCCGTCGCTGAGGCAGAAAGGAGGACACCGGCGGACCGGTTCGGGTCATGTTCTTACCACCTTGTCCTTGCAGGTTACACACAAGCATGTGGTTTCTGCTTATTATCCCACATCAGGAGCGTGCGTGCTAGTTAGGACTTGGTGGAGAGACGGCAGAAGAATCCGGCCCCAGGCTACATCGTTCATCAGTCATCACAGCAGAAACAGACAGCGAGGATCGGACACCGCATAGCTGACGCAATAGCTGCGGTCTGCCGAAGGTCAAGCCCTTCAATCCTAGCTCACGATCTCTTTATACGTCAATTCTTGTAGGACGTGAACGGTTTTTCTGAGCAAATGGATTGTCATACTGAAACGACTTCAATTAGTAGCTTATTCGTTCCGCATAGCGAACATAAAACCATTTTAAAAACATACAGACAGCAAACAGGTCAGGATCAGTGGCAGGTCATGGATATTGGAGAAAATAAAGGATGAATTTGGTCCAACTGTTAAAATTTTTTATTAATTAATTAATAATAATAATTAAATAATAATAATAAATAAATAAATAAATAATATAAAAGATAAATAAATAAAAATTATATATATATTTTTTTATTATTATTATTTATTATTATTATTATTATTATTTATTAATTTTTTATTAAATTTTTAATTTTAATTTGATAACACTTTACGACATTACCCACAATGCCACTCTGCCTGCTTCCAAAAAAAAATTTCTAATTCCAATTATATAATTCCAATTCCCATGGAAAAAAAAAAAAAATTTCCAAAACGTTCCAAAACACTGCAATTTTGTTTATATTTAATATACTTTAACACAGCTAATAAAGCAACATGACTGATGTGTGTGTGAAACCTGCGGTTTAGTGCAAGTCATGTTTGTAGATATGCACTTTTTAGGTACACCACAAGAGTTGAGTAGCTTTTAAAGAAACACCGATCAGATGGGTATCGATATCAACTTATAGTCAAAGTTTCAATCTCAGTGACAGAAAAAACAAACAAAAACATCCAAGCACCTACTTCCATTTATTGTGCAGCCATTCCTACCATTTCACAGATGAACTACACAAGTGTGGCTGCTGATACGGTGAAGTTTTTCCGGAAGGAGTCCGAGTGTCGGAACTTACGTAAACACGTAAACACGACAAGCTGCGCTTTTGTCTGATTAACTTAAAGGTAGAGACGGTGATGAGACGCTGACGTTGTTCTTGGCACATCGCCTGCCTCCAATGCTTTCTAAAGGGCGATATGAATGATAAAGAATGTCTTAAACAACATAAGGCGCTTGTGCTGTTTGAATCAGATAATCATTGCGTGCAGCTGTATATGCTCCATCCATCCATCCAGGTGTGCGTACCTGAGCAGCAGTGGGTCAGTGCGCTTCGGCTTCGTCTGCGAGACGTGCCGTTACACGTCGGACCGCTTATCGCACCTCAAGCCAAGATACGCCGCCTCAGGGCACCAGTAGCTCAGCGACTCCTCCTCCTGCGCACAGAGACATGGCAGGCGAGGCCTCGTCCCGACACGGCGTTAACTCGCCAGAAATATCTGCGCGAGGGCATTAAAGCTCACTTCACCTCTGTTTTTCAGGTACATTTAATCTCGCACACTATTCAGCCCAACCTGCGGGCCAGACGTGAGTCATGCTGCTCTGTCAGAATACAAGCGCAGACTGGTAATGTTGACACTTTTTATACCAGGTATTAGGCAAGCAAATTACACTGCTGATGTATTTACTGCTACGATTAAAGGCCCTTCGCCAAAAGTAGCCTAGAGTAACAGAGTTTACCTGAACGAGACCACAAAACGTAAGGAGGCGTGAAAGGAAATATAGTGAGCAGCAGTAAAGGAATAGAAAGCTCTTTCACCGAAACGTCGCTGTTAACAGTTTACGACATTACCCACAATGCCACTCTGCCTGCTCACAGTGGTGCGGCAGGATTTACCCTAGCTCTCTACTTAAACAGAGTGATGCAGCAGCGCTTTAGTCCTTTACTCTGTCCAGCTCTCTTACCTGCACATCTGTACGCTCTGCTCAAACCAATCATCTTCCAAAGCTTCAACTTTCATACTACTACTACTTGCAGAAACCTTCCACATTATAACCAAGACGGCACTTCTGCTTCTGGATCGTCCACTATAATGCCGATGGCGCTATTTTACACCTGGTGCCTGCAGGAGCTCCTGAAAATAAACATCAGCAACGTTCTTCGCAGATGTAAGACTGTATGCTTCATCATAAAGAAAACTAATACAAAGGTGATAAAATATCTATGAATAGAAATCAAGCTAACGTTAGTCCGATACTATGACTTAATCGTAAGTCTTGCTGAACCGCCAAACGTAAACAGCGCTGCTAAACACGGAAAATTCTTGCTAGTTCAAAACCAGAATTGGTACCCAAACCCCCGTCAACGCTCATCATCTCATAGATGGATAACGACCCGAGTCGAGCCCCTCCCCTAACCCGGCGCAACTGCATCCTAAAGCCGCATTGCATCCTGGGACTCCGAGTCCATCCTTTACGCCAAGGGTTCTCCACATTGCTTACCTTTTCTAGTCAACGTGACAGCAAACGTCGCTCAAAAAAAATCTCGGTCCTCGACAAAAAGCTCTCGCTCATTTGTTGCCAGGTGTGAAGAGCAAAATCTGACAGCCATTCCTCATGTTTGGGGTCGCTGAAAAAATTTGCATCTATTGAACGCCATTGTAAATGCAATAACAATGGCCGCCCTGTGACGTCAGCACGGCACAACCGCTATCTTCTCACAGGAGTAACAGAAATACTGCACTGACCAACAAATCCGAACCAAAATCATTAAACACGTCACTAATACTGCTATTTAAATATATTTAATGTGTTTGGGAGTGAAGTTTTACTTTAATAGTTAGCTTAGAGGCTTATTTGAAGAGTGACAGCTGGGCAGAAAGTGTAAACCCTTACCTTTAGTAGCTATTTACATATTTAGTGAACTTATATAGGGACTGAACTGGATTTGAAACATTTATTGTCTAGAACAGGTCTCTAATACTAATTTAAGTGCTTCCTGTATATCCATTTTTGTGTAAAATGCTGACTTTTACACAGATTTGTCTCCTCTCGCCTGGCTACAAACTCATCCCTGGGTGACATTTCGCGCCCTTTCCTTTCGCTCGCGCAGGTGAACGCCGAGGCTACGTCCTAAACCGCGCACTACCTCACTGGACACTAGGTCTATATACTTAGCGTGCTATTTTGACGTCCTATCTAGTACGAAAGCACGCGGTTGGGAACGGAGCCGCGCGCGACCCGTGTAGGGCTGATTTGACAGGACGGAACCTTTTAACTTGAGCAAGATTTTTACTTACAAAAGAGCTCCTTTTCGATTCTTGAGCTTATCACGTAGTTATGATGGATAATAAATGTTTTTAATTCAATACAACAAGAAACAGCTCATTTTCGAGGCATCAGCATTGATTCCTACCTGTCAGTTCATCACGGCGGCGTTTCTCGGGGCAACTTTTTCCACTTTTCTCGTTTGTGCGTATTTCTAGTCAAACAGAAATCAAGTTCGTAACTTTGTATACCTTTGTAGTTTCTATATGACGCGGTGTTAATTTATTTCTTTGGCGTTTTCCCCCATTAATCTCACATTTTTTTCAGTCGCATTACTCCTTTCCCTGCGCTCTCGCTCTCTCTCGGAGAACATATGCTTCTATTGGCAACTGGGTTGCCAGATTGCATGAAATTCCAAGCAATGTGTTCGCAAAACCACGCACGAAATTCCACATAAACTAGCTCATTTCCAAATGTGTATTAAGCCATAAAGCTATAAATTAACATTTACGTTTAAGATGTACATTATTTTAAAAGCAACAACAAAAATAGTAAACAGTTTGTTTGCTTGTTTTTTGATTTGCATCCAAATTGAGTTACAATCACCTCGGAGTGGATATTTACAAGCTACTCTGGCAACCCTACTGAAGGACTCCACTCTTAAAGGGGACGCGAGATATTTTGTCAACTTCTCTATTTAGCAATATTCTTCATCCGACAATTATGCCTTTATTCTTTTTTGAACTATAGACAAAATATATTGTGAATAAATTTGTAGTAGACAGGTGCATCTTTTAATTTTTAGGCTCCTCTTTTGATTATTGACGCTTTTTAAGTCTGAGTGTACATTTAGCCTACTAGAGAGACACCCTATTTATAGCAAATAGTCTACACCAGTGGTTCTCAAAGTGGAATCCGGAGACCCCCAGGGGTCCCTGAAGAAGGGCCGGGGGTCTATGACTTTTTTTGTTTGTTTGTTTGTTTGGACATTGGTGGAAATCGCAACCAGATTTATCAACGTTACTATATTTAGGAGTCCAAGCACCGTCAACACAGACCTAAAGTGTTCTACTAATGGAAAGTCTAGGAACAGAAAGGTCTAAAATAATATTTAAAACCTTTACATAATTTTCATGAAATAAATTCATACTGAGAAGGCCCATGGAATTCATTTGACATGTAAATGGGTGCCTGGCTACAAAATGTTAAACCATACAATACTTAGCATTACTCAATTTCTTTACAATAAGAAGCTCAACATTCACACATGATCTGTTTTTGTTTTTCTGAACAGCTGTGAGTAAAAAGTAGTGCTGCTGCTCTGTAGTGCCCCTTTGTGGCTGGAAGTGAGAAAGACACAGGACACATCAAGTAAGAATTTCAGTAGCAATTTTTAATTTGGTTTATCTTTTTTTTTTAATATCTCACAGCTCTGTTGAATACTCCATTCTGATTGGTCAGAAGGTGTTGATTCATTTTCTGTAAGCTCTGAAAGTAGTTCCAGCTGCAAGACATATCAGAAGTTTAGATTAAAGTGCTCATTCTCATTTACAAAAACCGGTATAGCAGATACTCCATAAAAACAGTTTAAACGATGATATGGTGAAAATGTTTACTTAACGATCATGGAAGGAGCCTCCAGTGTCAGCACTTTGTAACAGTCAGTAGAGAAAGTTTCCAACACAATAAAATCTTCAGGAAAGTGGGGGTTATATTTTTCTGTCTATTGGAACAATGACAAGCAATTTTTTTCTTTCAAGAGAGAGAAAACCAAAAGCTGGTGATGTAGAAGAGGGTTGTAAAAAGTTGTTCATTAATATTTTCCAATAACAGCACACCCCGAGTGGTTTATTCCTTGCTCATCACCTTACAATATCAGCACACGTCCAGGCGAAACACAGCGATGGGCTCAAGTACAGCATAGAATCATGCTTTAAGGTGTTCTGATTAATGTCAGTTCATTTATATAATGTCTCTGATACCTTATGCAGACTAATAGTGCAATCCAGTGCAAATTTTTCAGTCTAATTCATCTTGTGTGTCCCACACGTTCTCTGCGAGTGCACTGGCACAGCTCTGGATCACCCAGGCAGCCATTGCGATCTGATTATTCAGTAGGACAACGTCATCGTTGGTGATGCCGTTCTGTATGGAGGCCAGGTGTGTGAACACGGCTCCCAGAGTGTGTGATCCCGAGCCAAGCAGTATGTGTCTGAACGGGGTGTCCCGCGGAGACACATAGGGAGACAGCAGATTCCTCTCCACCTGTAGTCATACCAAGATAACACACATCAAGGATTGTTTCCATTTCGTCTACATACCAGGCACGGATACAATCATGATGAGGCTTGATTTACCCCCATGATTTGGTCATTGACGTCGCGGCATTGCTCCAGGTCATCAAGGTCGCTGTTTTCCATGCTGGCAATGAGTCGATTAGAAGCGCGAGTGTATGAACCCGAAGCTGATGTCAACCAATGCATTTGCACATGCTCTGTAAGGTGGCTGGACTGAAAATTTGAGCATACATATACCTGAATAAAGGACATTTTCCAGACAATTTTGCAACTCATTTTGATTAAATACTGTAATCCATTTTAATCCTAGGGATTCATGATAGCTTCATTTACAGGGCTGAGGTATTCAGGATCCAGTGAACACTATTTATTTAACATGGACCACACACACACACACACACACACACACACGTTAATACAGTATTGATGATGTGAATGTCTCAGATTTAGGCAAATGTCTCATTTTCAGCCGGTGTCCCTGGGCAGGCTGATGTTTAAGAAAAAACAAGACAAAAAGAACAAACAGGAATCATGTCATAAAGCCACGTTCTTGAAACTTCATCTTAGATTTGAGTTTTCTTCAGTCTTCAATGAATCGAATCATTTAAGGTGACGTGATTCATTCCGTTCCGAACAAAAAAAAAAGCTTGACCAAAATATGAAAAAAAGAAACTAATAATCATTGTTTTTTTGTGTTCATTCCAACAAGGACTGAATCTCGGTGACCAGAAGGATTCAGTAGTTGTTGGTTGATTTACACATTAAAAACAAACAAGGGCAGATACATATACAGGGTGTCCCAAAAGTCTGGATCCATAGGCATTTCTCCTTACATGAAATGTTACATTTTTCTTTTTATTTCAGATCCAAGACATCTTAGAAGATTAGAAGATCGATAGAAGATTGAATTCAACGTATACGCACGTGTCGTGAAGACCAATGCCGTCAATTTGAGCATTTGTTATAATATCTGTATTTAAATAAATAATTGCCTATGAATCCTGATTTTGGGACACAGTGTAAACCTATGCAATTACTGTTTGATAATTATATTTCTAGGCTATTTGCTGCTTCACTGACACGGAGACGGTTAGAATGAAATCAAATTGCTGTTTGTGGCTTTTCAGTTTCAGAAACAGCAGAATGAAAGAAAGCCTTACATTCTGCAGACGCATCACTTCTTTGTTGATTTTGCCAACGTGCAAACGCATGAAGTTCTTGTATTTCTCCACGTTGAGTCTGAGCAGGTGGTCATGCACCAGGCGAAGAGCCATCACCCCTGCGATCTCACCCGCTGCCTTGGCCACCACAAGCAATTCTATAGATGTTTGAGCTTCCAGATTCTTCCTGGTGTCCAACGTGGTCCCGAAGAACGGGTATTGTTTATGCTAAAAGAGAAGAGAGAGGTTACGCTCTAGTTGATGTAAAAGTACTCTAGTGTGAGAAAATAATTACTCTAAATGTGTTTCTTACCCCTGTAAAATGGAATGATATTGATGGAATACCAGACAAGGTCTGGAATGGATAGGCAGGGTCATCCATCCTCATCGGTTCCATCCTGTATAAAGAAGTTACAGTTCAAATGCATGACATCCTTGATCCTACACTTGGGTTACTCTCTGTATGCACCTTCTCTGCGTTTTCCAGGGTTCTCTGGTTTCCTCCCGTCTACTAAAAACATGCCGAATACTCAAAATTGCCCCAGGTGTAAATAAGTGTGCGAATGTGTGCGTGTGCATGACATCCTGGCATCCCAGCCAGTGTGTATTCTTGCCTCACACTCAGTGTTACTGGGATAGGCTCCGGATCCACCACAACCCTGACCAGGATGATACAGCAAATGTCCCCGTTTTAGAAAATGTGTTGTTTCAATTTAAATACATACACAGTCGCTCCCCACTTGTTTTCACCCACTTGGGAATACAAACTCTTGCTGGGGTCACTGGGACAAGATACCTGCAACAGAAACAGGGAATTAGTTGTCTCCTAAATAAACATAATTTCAAATCTTGCATGGAAAAAGCTCACCTCTTTCAGAGTACTCTCTATCAAGTCATACATCAACGGGCTGGCACTTGCTTTGAAAAAGGAACCTGTTGGGAAGATTTAAATAATGGAGTATGCGTAAAGGTCTTACAGGTATAATTTCATTTAGGTTTTTCATTGTTAAAAAAATTACACCTGTGACAGCTCCATCCAGGCTAATGTAGGAGAAGGCTTTCATATTCAAAGACGACAAATAGCCCTGTTGGTGCAAAAACATGGAATATGATCAGCTGAACATTCACAATGACCTGAGAATTTCTTGCTGTATACAGACTGCTGTTCCAACCTCCAGCCACTCAGTGGCACCCACAGCCCCGTAGTCTCCAGCAGTCCAGCTTGCAAACACGATGCTCCTCCTGGGTTTGAATCCGTCTTGTTAAAAGACAAGGAAAGACCATTGTAAACGAGAAATATAACATGCATGGGTGAGCTTCATGTTGGCTTGACAAAGCCTGCTAAAAGGCTATAATGTTAAGAGGTTAAAATGCTATAGATAAAGGATACATTAAGTGGTTATGTTAATTCAGGTGGTTGCTATGGTATTCCAAGTGGTTCTACGGAGTTGCTAGGCCATTGCTATCATACCCCAGGTGATTGCCAGGGAGTTGCTATGGAATTCAAAGTGGTTGCTAAGTCACTGCTGTTGAATCCCAGGGGGTTGAGGTGATTGCCTTGGCATCCCAGGTGGTTGCTAGGGTGTTTCTAGGCAGTTGCAAATTCAAAGTGGATGCTACGGTGTTGCTAGTTGGTTGCTATGTTATTGCTAGGAAGTTTCTATGGTGTTCAAAGTGGTTGCTCTGGTGTTGCAATGTGGTTGCTATGTCCTTCCAATGGTAAAACTGGTGACTGCTAGGTAGTTGCTAGGTCGTTACTGTGACATTGCAGGTGGTTGTTAGGGTGTTGCTAGGAGGTGACTGGACAGTTGCTATTGTATTCAAGGTGGTTGCTAGGTCACTGATGTTGAATCTCAAGTGGGTGCTAGGTGATTGCTCTGGTATCCCAGGTGGTTGCTACAGCATTGCTTCGCAGTTGCTAAGGAAGTTTGATCAGAACTAATCAGAAAAATATTGTTTGAATTATATGTATCAGATTCTTGTAGAACATGGACTTACTTTTGCACATCTCAGTAATAACTCTGGCTAATTCAAGCAGCAAACTGGTGCCAACAGTAGACTTGGCAAATCCAGGACCCCAGGCGTCTCTCTGAGCTCCAATCACCACATAACGATCTAAACCAGATGATAAAGATGAGTTCAACAAAGACATGGGAGATTTTAGAGTGGCCTTAGCGATCCAACATCAAAACACCAACAGAGGGAAGATCTTTTGGAAGGACGATCTTCATTCTTCCAGTAAACAGCTTGTGATGTATGAACACCTTACTAAGACACTCAGGGTTGTTTTTGTTTAATTTGACACCTGCCTGTAAATGTATTTGTTTCTGGAGTAAAGAATCTTTGTGTACCTGGATCAATGAAACCCTTGATGACTCCAAACATGTTGAAGATCTTTGTCACAGTCAGAGCGTTGTTGACGTCCACAGAGACAATGTCAGCATCACCACCGAGCTTGTATGTTACATCTCGCAGACCTCCACTAGCCCATTCATGAGGTGGATCACGACCTCCCATTTTCCTGAAAATCATAACCGAGACATGGTGTAGCCCAAGAACTGAACGATATTTCTGTGGAATTTCTGAGAACTTCACTTGACCAGGCGCATGCTTTACCTCATGATCGCTGCAGCTGTACTGGCCCTGATGGTCTGGGCGGGTATGCTGGGCAGGCCTGAGGATTTAGACGGAGGAAACTTGGTATGGTTGAAAGATGGGAAACCTGGAGTGAACGGGTCACCAGATCCAAGATGGACCTGTGCAAAAAAGATCAGATGTCAACTTGAAGAACCTCTCTGCTAAATGTAATAAATAGAAAATTTACTTCAGAATAAAACATTAAGGCATGATGGTGGTGCAGCGGGTGGTGTTGCCAGCTCGCAGTCCCAGTCAATTCAAACCTCGGGTTAATGGAGTTAATGGAGACCAGTATAAATCGGTAAGTGAATATGACTCAATAATAAATCAACTTTAAGGTCGATACATACATGACCAAACAGATTAGTTTCTTCATCAAAGGAGTAATCAGCATTATCTGGATAGATCAGCACTGCACTTGCATTCACATTGGCAGCATTAGCAACCTATAGGTTAAACAGTAATGAAAAGTTTAACACAAAAATTCAAGTTAAAATAAAATCTATATAGAGCATGCATGTAAAATTGTTCCAACCTTTTCAGCAAAGCTTATTTTACCAGCTCTGATCAAGACAATCTTTCCTTCTGAACTTATATTTAAGTCTTGCAGGGACTTAAAGTCCTCTGTTTGTCCGTAATGAGCATACAAAACTGCACCCTGTAAAAAATACACATTTTATTCATTAGTGTCCTGAGAAGAAATATTCAGGCAGAATATAGAACACAAAATGGCTTTAACACAAACCAGTGCTGTTCCAGTTGGACTGTAGGCCAAACAGCCAGATTCCCAAAATGTTTTATTACTGAACCTCACTGTGTTGGTGCCATTTGTAGGACAGACAGGGAGCTTAACAAAGTGTGAATCAGTCCAAGGCTTCATGTCAAATTCAGTGAATTTTTTCCACACATTACTACTTAGTGCATCGTCTCCTGGAGATCCTGCCTGATGACTGACGCTGGAGAATTCACTGAGTAGGAACGAGAAAGAGAAAGAGGCTCTGTTCAGTAACCTGGATTTCTTCATAACTTTAGATTAGTTGTGTCTGGTTGCCTGGAATCAAAACTTGTAGCATCATTTGCTCTTTACAGGCAAGTCTAAACAGCTTTACTCTAGACTGTGTTTAAAAAAATTGGATCCAGGGAATGGAATCGGAGTTTGGCTTATTTGTCGAGACATTAGATAAATTTGTGTAAACATACTTCAGACTGTTTTCAATGCTGCTTGTGGTCAGTTTATTTTTTAACAAGGACGTAATATTGCTCCAGTTTAAGAATGTATCTGTCTGAACCACGTCTTCAGATGAAGTCGACTCTTTGCAGCTTGGAGCATCTCCATCTGTCTTTGTATGAGCAAAGTAGCCAATCATGGATCCTAGAAGATAAAATCAGGAACACAAAGTTATTTCCAACACTTACTACCTGAGAATGAATCGGAGTCATTTGTCAACTAAGGCCTGGAACGCTAAAGAACTCCAGCTGCCTTTTGAGAGTGAGTACCAATTGCAATTCACTCTTCCCATTATTCCCTTGCATGGCAAGTGGACACTTGTCCACCATAGGTCTTACACTTCCAAGCTGAGAGAGAAGTCAGGGAAGGAGGGAACAGGGAAGGGCATCTCTGGGGTGCTTGTGATTACCGTTATCCACTTTTATCCTACTTCGAAACATTGCCCTACATTGCAAAATTTGAAGGTAGAATTCTATTGGAATGCTGGAAATTGCAGAACTAAGGACTCTTCTGACTATTTTCCAAAAATGGTTATTTAAAATTGAGATTATGTTACTTCACAATGAAGCACATATAGTATATGACATATTTACATTTGGCTAAGATTAGTCTCATAGCTCCAAATCTGTATCTTAGCTGATCAACGTTAGAGCAAAGTGAGTATTGTGTATATTTGAATTTTTTTGCCAAATAATTACTTCAATCAGGGTATCAGTGAGTAGTATATGTTCTCCCACCCTGCTGGATTTTCTTGGTATTGCAAGAGTTTCCTTGCGTATCGTATTTTGATGAGATCATCAATATCCTGTTTAAGGAAGCATAATTAAGACAGAGCAATATTTTTCACGAGAGGACAATTATTCTCAACCATGACGTGTGTCAAATGTTTCCCTGTTTATCACTGAAAACTATGCATCAGTGGAATGCACATGCATATCAGATGAAGTTGCGTACCAAAGGCAAAAATGCAAAGAGCAGCAGTAACCATGAGGCAGATGTTTTTGAGAGTGTGCTGACTCAATCTGATGAAGGAGTGATGGACCTGATTAGTCACACATTCTTCGACTCTGTTCCCCTCAGCTTCCTCATTCAAATCAGACATCATCAATTCCACTTGACTGCTGTTCTCCTCCATGATCTGGGGCTGATGGGAACTTGTGCAGAAATGTGGCTTCCAGATGAACTGTGGACATATGGCAAACATAGATAAAGTTTAAGCTTATTGTATGCTACATAATATATAGTGTGGTCGGGATCCTTTGTATTTAAAGTGCTGTAGATTAAGAGCACTGATCTGGAATCCATTCAACATTGTAAAGATGTAAACACATTTTCACTCTTGCTTTTGAGCCTAGCTGAACTGTCTGTCTATTTTTTACCCTGTTTTTTCTCTCTTCTTCATCTCTATTTTTCTATTTTATGCATTCATTTATTATTTCCATTCTTATCAGCATTATCATTATTTGAATGTTTATTTTTTACCATTAATTAGCTTTTAAATCTTACCATCCTTACACAGCCCTTTGGTCAATGAAAGTTGTTTTAAATGTGCTACATAAATAAATTTGTCTTGACTTTCAGTATTACAACCCCTCCGATTTCCAATTTGCAAAGTAACAATGCCAATTCCAATCCCACAACCCATCCCGCCTCAAAATGGTTTTATATAGTGTGTAATCTCTCATCATGGCTCATTTGAATACTCGATTATGATTGGTCAATTAAAGCATTCAACATTCATTTATTTCTATACAGCAGACCACTGTTATGGACCCCAACATTGGCAGAAGCAATAAAATCATTTTTAAATCAATATGTTGTGTCAAATTATTGATTTCTTTAGTAAGTAGCCATGCAATAGGTGGGATAATGTACAGCAAGCCAGTCATTATTGCAAAAAATAAACCCCTTCAGGGTAATTCAAGGCCCCTCCTCGTCACATTAGGGCCCTGCATCACCCTGCTGGGTTTTATTTCGCAATAATGACCGAGCCGCTGTACATTATCACCTACATAATATACTCAATCACTTTCAGTAAGCGCTCTATCCAGAGTGGATCATGAGTGGATGCCAGGAACTCTGGGCAGAAGGTACACTATCTACACTCGGGATAGGATACCAGATAGATGCACACACACGTTAACTCCTAGCAATCTAGCCTAGCCAATCTAACCAATTTTAGCCAGCAAAATCTAGCCAGCAAAAACCAATCCTCCTAGCAGCATGATTTTAAACAGTGGGAGGAAACCGGAGAACCTAGAGGAAACCCGCAGAGCCACAGGGAGAACATGCGGAACTTTGAACAGATAGAACCTAGAACCCTGGCGCTGTGAGGTGGCAGTGATACCCACTGCACCGACCATTTATTTCATGTAAATGTATAGACAGGGTTGGGAGGGTTACTTTAAAAATGTATTCCTATACAATTACTACTTACCTGCTTAAAAATTTAGTCAGTAACTTAAACTAATTACCACAAAATTAAAGTAATGTAACTGATTACGTTCCGTTACTTTTTGATTACCTCAATACCAAATATGTGGCTGATGACAGCATTTTCTCAGCTGGAAGGCAGAACCTGCACTGTACTGTGATGTTGTTCCATTATTCTGCTTTAAAGACAATATAGTGGTGGAATTTCCACCCCGTGAACACATTTTTTCACCAGAGGCCATGATAATAAATTGGTGACTGTAGATTAGCTATGATTTCATTTTAGACCAGAGTGGTGTTGTGAGACTAGTGAAGTGTTGTGTGCACTTGTGCATATAGTATATCGTTCATATTTAATGCTGAAACTCGGGATTATTTTTTATTATTTTTTATATATATTTTTTATTATTATTATTTGATTATTCTTAGGGTGTCAATTGAATAACCTTTCCTTGACTATTTAATTGGTCCTATTTTTTAGATTAGTGAATCGGCTCTTTTTGGGATCAACTTGTGAACCTAAAGGTTCACTTTAAAACTTTTAAACTTTTTTACAAATTCAAATAGTGATTGATTCAAATAGTTTCGCTAGTTGCTGCTAACAAAATATAACAAAGATGTTCTTGGAAAGCAGGAACATCACGCTTCTCACTTTTCCACAAACGAATGATAATTATCATTCGTTTGTGGAAAAGTGAGAAGCGTGATGTTTCAATATTATAATATTACTCACTTTAAAACACAAGTTATGTCATGAGGCCAGCAGGGTAGTGAACTGTAAAGAGTTTCATACCGTAGAGAATGTTGATGTTGCTGATGTTTCTGCTCCTCCATTTCACTCAAATCTTTTTATTAAGTGACGTAGAACATGCGCAGTGTGCTTCATAACGTGGTTCAACTAATAATGAAATTACTGGCAATTATTTTTATTACAGATTTTGCTGATTAGTTGTAGTTGCCCTTATGCATTTCATGAAATTGAAATCCTGTAAATAATCCCTGGTTTTACTAAAAGTATCTGTAATCTGAGTACATCTTTTTTTTTCTGTAACTATATTGGATTACAGTTACCTTTTTTTGTATCCTAATTACGTAACGCCATTCCATGTATTCCGCTACTCCCCAAGCCTGTATA
>JAQQZR010000018.1:15030859-15051743 GCA_030068235.1 Notoglanidium macrostoma
AATAACATGAAGAGCATGTGTACTGAGTGGTAAAGACAAAACAGCATTTCTGACAGGAAATTGTCCGAAATCTCTTTGTACCACCAGAACAGTGAACTCCGGAGCAATACAGTGCGCATCATATCAAAAATAACCTGCAAACATGTAGAATATCAACAAAATCGAATAAGAAATTACAGATAAAAGTAACATTATTCATAACACACAAAACCAGAACAGATGTGTTCTGGTTGGGGCGTATTTTTTTTTAAGCACCATTTTCAGTGACACGTAATTTTCATGTAGATGTGAGACCAAAATGCGGAAAACAAAAATATTTATTTTAAAAAAAGAAAAAAAAAAATAAGTGTCTCTATCGATCTGTTATATTGCTGTACCTGATCAACCTGATCAAAGCGCAACATTACTCTTAGCTAGTAAAGTACAGAATTTGTTAAACTGACTTTTTACCCAACACTGTAACGCAAATTGAGATCATATCCCAGTTGTTTTGGTCCAACATACAGTATCTGTCTTCTTAAAGTAGAAACAAGTTAATTTAAGTAAAAAAAGTTTTATTTGGTGCAGAATTTGGTTTTCCTGACCTTTCACAGACCAAAAAAACAAATGATAGCCCCTGACACATCAATCTACTTGAAATTAGGTTTTGATTTACCCCCATGATTCGGTCATTGATGATGCGACACTGCTCCAGGTCATCAAGGTCGCTGTTCTGGACGGTGGTGCCGAGATTTCTGGAGGCACGACCGTAGGAACCTAAAGCGGACATAAACCACTTCATCTGCAGGGTCTTTGGAAGACGACCAGTCTGGAAAAAAAAATAAAAAATAGCACAAAAATCAATGAAACAGATTCAACTATTGTATATAGGGCAAATATGGGCAAGACTTGATATTTAAAGTCCCAGGGAAATACACCTCAGTCTTTACGAGTCACAAGCATAAACAACTGGTGATTTTTCATGTCGTATCCTTTGCCAGAATTTCACCTTTGTATCCAAAGTGGGCGGGGCTAAGCATGGGACAAAATAAATATCACCCGTTCCTCCCTCATAGAACTTTAAGAAAAAAGACTTTTTTTTTAAATAAAGCTCATTAAAAAAATCTTTAGGTTACATTATGAGGACATTTCTGGCTTGAACCCTGATGATGCCAAGGTCATCTGTGTCCAGGCGAGAAAACTGGCTGTACTCTGAGTGGGAGGGATGGTGATACTCTCACTGTCCTATCAATCACAGCGATACTTGCCAATCATGGACATCATCCATGTGGAAGAGGGCGGATAGCGCTTTCAAGTGCGAGAAACAGAAGTTTGAAAAAATGCTTCAGGTGACTCAGAGGAAGCATGTATTAACCTTCACCCCTCCTGGTTGTTAGTCGTCATATAATAGCGGAGAGCTGGCTCGTGGGACGGAATTCCCAAATGACCAAATTAGAAAGAAATGGGGCGGTGCTTATGTTACATTCCCTGTGACTTTAAAAGCCATCAGTCCTTCATTCAGTGCAGCTCAGGAAGACTTACACTTTGCAGACTCATCACTTCCCTGTTGATCTTGCTCACTTGTATGCGCATGATGTTGAGGTACTTTTCCGTGTTCAGTCTCAGCAGATGATCGTGCACCAGCCGAAGGGCCATCTGACCTGCCATCTCGCCCGCCGCCTTGGTCAGCGCCAATACGTTCGGCGCTTCTTTCTCCAGATTGCCCCTGGTATCCAGAAAGGTGCCAAAGAAAGGGTATGGTTGATTCTAAAAAAGAAAAGATACTAATTATCTTAAAAGGGTCGATTCTAACCCAATACACTCTTTGTCAAATGAGTCACACTCAGCCAATGTCTCCTCACGGTCCTAGCTGTCTGCTTTGTGTACGCTTTTAAAATAAATAAATAAAGTTATGGTGTTTGTCCACAGCCCTGGCTCTGCAAACAAAGAAAGTGGCTCAAACACAAAACACTATTCCACTGAAAGGAATAGTGCATTTGTTTCGTTCTCCAGTATCGATGACTGCACCTTCAATCCAAACTCAAGTACAACGGTCATGTACCCCTTATTCATGTTGTTACTATAGAAACTATAATGCATTAGAACAAGTGTATGTAAAGAGAATTGTAGCTACAGTACTGTCAAAGCTGCTGTTCTAGAAAATTAACCAACACCACCTAAGACCGATCACAATTTCTCACCGAAGTGAATCGGAAAGAGACCGAAGGGATGCCGGAGAAGGTCAGGAAGGGATAAGCGGGGTCCTCCATCTTCATCGGCTCCATCCTGTGAAAGAAAGCCATGATTCAGATGACCGTTATCTACAATATACTGTATGACGCATCTGTTTTAATACAGCTGTTGTTTGAAGGCGTGTAGCACGTACACAGCCGCCTCCCAGTTGGATCCAGCCACTTGTGTGAATAAGCTACTTTTGGAGTTTGTGGGCGAAGATACCTGCAGCAAAAAAGGGGAATACGTTAAATTAAGACAATAATAAATTACAGCTAAAGGATCAGTTTACTTGGAAATTACTCTCACCTCTTTTAAAGTGCTCTGTATCAGGTCATACATCAGCGGGCTTGCACTTGCTTTAAAAGAAGTGGAACCTATACAGAATTTAGAGATGTTTAGTCTCAGTTTTATGTTACATCATGCTTTATGGTGAAGCGAAATGAATCGGGCACCTGTGACGACTCCATCCAGGCTAATGTACGAGAAGGCTTTCATGTTCAAAGAAGGCAGATAACCCTGTGGGTGCAAAACAACAAGCGTTGAATGAATCTCTAGTCGCATGAAATATCTATTCACACAAATGAGGAAAATTAAAAACATTTTTAAAGAGGCGAGGAAAAAAGTCTGAAGGTTACTATAGTAACAATAACGAATTAGAACAAGCGCATTCATATAAACCTGGGATTTGTCTTATAGCTGAATCTATTGTCAGAACGACTGTTACAGAAAACTAATCAACACCTTCTGTTGATTGGAGGATTGAGATTTGCTGTGCTATAATGATGCATGAAATGACAGATTAAAGCTTTTTCCAACCTCCAGCCACTCGGTGGCACCCACAGCCCCGTATTCTCCAGCACTCCAACTGGCAAACACGATGCTCCTCCTGGGTTTGAATCCATCTTTAAATAAATTGGGTAAATGTTTTAAATGTACATATTTATATAATTTATATAAACCTTGCACTTTTTTTTTTTTAAATAACTTTCCAAAAAGAGTGTCGCATTCCTATTAAAACCTCACCTTCATGTATCATGCTGGTAATAACTCTGGCTAACTCGAGCAGCAAACTGGTGCCAACGGTAGACTTGGCAAATCCAGAACCCCAGGCGTCTCTCTGAGCTCCAATCACCACATAACGATCTAAACCAGAAGATTATGATTGAAAATAGACTCACGATAGTTTATTTATAGATTTATAAACCACAGTCTGGATTTTTACACAGTGACGTGACTTACCTGGATCTACTAACCCCTTAATGACTCCAAACACATTATGGATTCGTATCTCATTGAGAACGCTGTTCACCTCCACAGAGACGGTGTCATTAACACTACCGAGGTAATAGTCAACGTTCTGCAGACCTCCATTAGCCCATCCACGAGGGGCTTGGAGACCTCCCAATCCACTGAAAACCAGACATGTTTGTGTCATTCTTGTAGAAAAAGATGTTCTTGGAAGACCAAAACTTCACATCGTATCCTCTACCTCATTATTGCTGCAGCTGTACTGGCTTTGATGGTCTGGGCGGGTATGCTGGGCAGGCCTGAGGATTTCGCTGGAGGAAACTGTGTGTGGTTGAAAGATGGGAAACCTGGAGTGTACGGATCACCGGAGCCGAGATGGACCTGTGCACGAATAAGTTTCAGATAAGTTGAGCTCAAGAACTGAAAAATCCGTCTAAATTTTCAACCCTTTCCTTGACTGAAGATCTCCGAACCACTAACACCAACTCAACCTGCTGGGTCCAAAAGCACCTCTAGTTTCCACCAAACTGGATCCACATTAGCATCCAACCACAACGCTAGCTACTCATTAGTCTCACATCAGCCATAGTATTACCTTCTCTTTCTTTAATCTGTTCAGTGGTACTCCCTTACATTTCCTGTTAGAAAGCACGGACACTGGAGACGCCTTCCTACCATTACCTTACAGAATTTACACGTTTTTTAAAATCATAATTTTTAGTACAGCTAGCAGTTACGTTTCATGTTGTAGAACATCCCAATTTAGTTCCTGTATTACTTGTTAAAGCAGTGACAGCAGTTGTTCCATCACTTCCACCTGAGGTTAATAAAGCAAACGGATGCTACTTGTTACAGGAAAATACAAATAGAAAAATCCTGACTCAAGACTTTCCTGTGCCAGTAAACTTTACAGTTTTACAGCAGACACTGAAAACGCCTTACAAAAAATGTTAAACGTCTCCTAATGGAAAACTTGACCATATCAGCGCATTAGAATGAGCACATTAATATAAACCTGCGATTTGCCTCATAGCCGTAACTACTGTCCGAGTTACTGTTACAGCAAATTAACCAACGCCTTCCGGATTGAAAAGTCGACAACGCTGTGATGTAAATAGCGATATCGGTCTTGTTCTGTTATACAGGCTAATCCTAAATCTTCTGATTTTGAGGGTTTTGTCAAAATATGATAAACATTATCGAAAAATTTTTATTATTACTATTGAATTATCTAAAATCACAATATTTCCATTAATAAACTGAAGTGCTTCAAGACAAGGAAATGAAATTTCTTTAAAAATGTAAAGAAATTGGTTCTAGACATTTTTCCTGAGAGACCCTTTTTTCTTCTTCATGGAAAGTCAATATTTTCATGACCTTTATGTAGATACTTACATGGCCAAACAAGTTAGGGTCTTCATTAAACGAGTAGTCAATAGGGTCGGGGTAGATCAGCACGGCACTAGCTTTCACCTTGGCAGCATTAGCAACCTGTCATTGTTAAACGATGGGTGGGAAACAATTTTAGAAATAAAACTCACAGGAAGTGTAATACAAATCAAATTCGCAATAATTATTTAACTAAATTTTGTTTAAAAAAAAAAAAAAAAAAAAACAAAAAAAAAAAAAAACACACCAACCTTCTCGGCATAACTATTCTTTCCAGCACGGACCAAGAGAACCCTATCTTTTGCGTCAATACCAAGGCGTTGCAGAGCTCTCAGGTCATCGTCTCGTCCATAAAACGCATACAAAATGGCACCCTGTGAAATCAAATTGATAGCATTGGCTCATTTGTATTACGTGAAATAAAAGGAAATACGTTAAAGGAATAAAGCTGAAATACAAACCTGTGCTGTTCCCGTTGCACTGTAGGACAAATAGCCAGATTCAGGATACGTCTTGCTACGGAACGTCACTTTGTTCGTGCTAGCTTTAGGAAGATCCTGGACCTTAACAAAGTGTGTATCAAGCCAGGGATCCATGCCATGATCCTTGAATTTTGTCAGCACTTTATTGGCGAGTATCTCATCTCCTGGGGTTCCAGCTTGGTGATTGTCACTGGAGAATTCACTGAGATTTCTGGAAAGGCAAAGCTCTTATGTCACAGCAGAAATGTCATTTAAAGAGTGTTTAAAAGGAGCATTAATGTGGTAAAACTTGCAAAATTCTAGAATTACCTGAAGGTCTTTTCGATGCCACTTGTGGTCAGTTTGCTTTTCATCAACGCCGTAATGTCGCTCCAGTCAAGAGTGGGAACCGTTTCTATAGGAACCACCTCGTCGTCGTCAGAATCGGAAGTAGGAGTGGGCGTGCAGGAGGAGCCTGGAGCCTCTTCAGTCTTCTTTTTATTTATATTATAGCCAATCAAAAGTCCTGGAAATCAAGAGCATGACTAAATAAATGTTTATTTCTTCATCACCAGTAAGCACTTTACCCTGGTAAGTGTCACAGCGGATCTAAAGGCTATCCCGGAAACACTGGCCATGAGACAGGAATACACTCGGATGCCAGTCGAGCTATCTGCGGGTTTTCAAAGGTGGGAAGAAACTAAAGGATGCGACAGACTGTACAGCATGCTAACGAACACTGAAAAACTCAAAAAAAAAAAAAAAAATTAAACGCTGAGTTTGATGCTACTTTTATTTCATGTCCTGGAAAATACATTTTAAAATATATATTTAACAACAAAAAGTGGGAAAAATGTACATCTTAACATTTTATAAATTTAATCAAAATTTGCAACTGCTGTTTAAAAGATGATCTATGTGAGCTTTTTTCTTTTTTTTTTTTTTTTTTTTTACAAAGATAATCGCAATACCTGTGATATCTCAAAGTATATTGTGACAGAATTTATCACAATATCAGCAACATCTTGCCTGGCCTTACTGCCCAAAGTGATGTTAATATGATAATATGCTAATGAATTTTTTTTAATCAACTGATTTGGGAAAGTTTAGGGGTAAAAATCTCATGGCTCTAAATAATGAATTCTAAACAGATTAACATCCCTGCTTACACTCTTTACACCAAGTCAGATACGTAAAGTAAACTGTGCGCACGTGTTCAATCCTCGGTGCTCTGTTAAGGAGGAGATTCCTTCTTACCAAACAGGAAGCTGATAAGAATAATCACCGCTCCCATTATGCAGAGGTTTCTGGGATTGCACAGGCCGGATTTCCTGACGTAGGCCGGAGGAGCACGGTTCTGTTTTCCATGATCCACCACTCCGTTCCCTCCGAACTCCTCCTCCGTATCGGACGACAGCTTCATCTCCACGTGGCTGGAGTCTTCCTCCATGTTCTGGGTCAGGAAGCGCGTGTAGGAGCCTTCTGTCCCGTTGAACTGTAGAGATATGAAACACAGTCGGTCCTTTAGGCTGGAAATAATATTGAAAGTGCTCACATGGCATCATATAATAATCTACTGAGCAAAATGCTTGCTTTTGAACATCTATAGCATAAAATGTCTTTAAATCCATACCTTACTTTTAATACCTATTTTGATATTTTAGCACTAAAGGCAGTCCAGAAGATCTAATTGTAAACTGATGCTGTGCTTAATGTGTTTAAAACATGATGACCTTATGTGGAGCTAGTGAGGGAGCCTGGTAAAAAAATTAAACAAACATTTTCAACACCGTTGCTACAAATGATGGAAGATTTATGAATGAATTTCATGTGATTGGTTGATATAGTAGTAGTCCAAGATCTAGTCAAAGAATCTAAGATCAAAGTCGATCTCAGCAGTTTTGTAATTAGGAGGAAACTCTTAGGTCTGAACCTTTAGTGCCAAGAACTTTGTGTAGCTACGTCACTTACCGTATAGTATAAACCTATTTTTGATTAGCTTACGTGGTCAAGTCCTTTGAGTCAGTATTTATGCACAAGTTTATATTACAAGAAATCCTTCTGATTTCTCAGACAGTGAAATTTCAAAATTTTAAAACTAAATGAAAACAGAAAAACAAACAGGACTTACTATTTTTGCTATTGTCGTCCTGGCTTGATCCATCTTGCCTTTGTGAATGGCTAAAAGAGACAAAAAAAAATTCCATTTCTTTTAAAACTATTTCAAAATTATTTGTTAAATACCGTATCGACGAGACCAGCAACCTGGGAACATAAGCAAGATGACGGCAAATGGACCATATACTGAAATTTGTAAGCTTAAATAAAAGAACAAAATGTGCTTTAGATGAAATCAATTCAGTCAAATGGTCTTAAATTTTTTTTATTTGCCCAATTTATCAGCATATTACCCGAGAGCTAAATGAGAATTTAATCCATCTGTTTCAACACCCATCAAGGACTTTTGAATGGGTCACATTTTTTGCATCCCTTACTGATATTTATTTTCAAGTTTTACCTAATAAAATTACTCAAGGCATAACTACCACCTGTTACAAATCCAGAGTTTGCACATAGTATCACTTCCCATTTACTGAAACTGACTCCTGAAAATGTTCCTGAAACTAAACTAAAATGCCTTTCTTTATATCAGAACCGCAGACAGTCTGAAAAGATTTTTTTGTTTTTTTTGTTTTTTGAAACAGGACCAAAAAAAGACCAGAACCTCATCAGCAAACATGCAGGGGCTGTTATTCAGCCGAGTAAAGAAAGATCACACTGAGCACCGGACACGAATTTCAGCACCTCGGGAGAAATGATCAGCACCACAGTACTCCATTACTTCCACTTTAAACACCTTTTCATGATTTGATTCTTTAAGGAAACTTTATTAGTCAAAGAAAACGGCGTATTTGGTGAAGAACCAGGAATCTGAGCTCAGCCAATTTCAATCACCCAATTTACACTGTTTCTGCATCACAAAACAAGGCAGCCAATCAGGTTCCAGTATGCAAATGAGGGCCACGAGACACTGGTTAAAGCGGAAAAGAGGCAGTAGTGTTGGAACTGTTACAAACAGCGTTCGAAAATTGTTTTACGCAAAACATTTATACATGTGATGGTCATCAAAAATTTGGTGACTCAAATGCAAATTTTGTAAATTATTTGCCATTCTAAAATTTGTTTAAACCCATAACTTTTGTTATCAGTGGGTTTCAGCAACTACAGGGCAGTGTTAGATATTCAGCGTCTCGTCTACCTAACCTTTCTTTGCGCTGCGATCACAGTTGGATTTAGCACGAGAACATTCCACTGAGGTCACTGGCAGTGTGTTGCGAAGTTTAAATAACTCCGATGTGTTAACTACCACTACAAATCTCAATGCCCCACTTCACTTTGCCATCAAGCCTCCTTTCCAATCATTCTGTTCCTGTGTATGCACTGCAACTAAACATTACATTTTATTGTCTATAGTATGATTTTATTTCAAGTATGACCATTTTAAATCTAATCTCTCTTCATGCATGGAAAAACTCAAAGCTTGTTGTATTTTAATGCTATTTTAATCACCAAAGTTGGCTAACAAATGATTATGTGCCAATGGACAGTGTCCATACAGCTGCAAGCCAAAAGGTCTGAATTTGTCCAGTTTTAAAGCTCAATACAATTTAGATTCCTCCATCTAATGCATTAAACATTATCCTGATTCTTTTCATTCATTTTCTATAATATGAATGAATGAAATATATTTAAAAAAAAATTCTTCATAAGCTAGTATAGAAGTTTGTTTTTGGTTGGATTACTGTTCTCATTCCTATAACCTAAATCTAAATGTTGTTTCAGAGAACAGCTTACTTCTGATGTATGGAAATCCTTAATAACTAGATTATGAATATTACTATTGATAACTTAAATTAGTTGATATATTGAATAATGATAAACTGTTAACAATTTTCTGACAGTTTACTCTCCTGTGCTGAACATTTTGATCAGCCTGGCATCATTGAGAAGAAAAACAGAAAAGTATCCAGACCACCAGAGGGCACTCAAGTATCATTAATGATGGAAAACTTGCAGGAAGAATTGGGTGATATGGCAATATGGTCTAATTATAGTGATAAAATTCATCATTACACAGTTTTCTGATTGTGTGATGTGTATAGTCATGATTCAACTCCATTGGATGATCCAACGCCATCCAATCTAACGCCAACGAACACGCAACAATTGGGTTGGATACGAGAATACGGACCATCTTTATGTTAACTACAAGACAAATTAGTTGAGCACAAGCTATAGCAAATACAGAGTCAGCCAAAAAAAAAGAAAAAAAAAAAAAATGTATTCACACTTCAGGAAAAGAGAAATCTGTATAAATATTTTAATACTAAATTTATTCAGACATCATGAGATTAACCTTTGGGCTCTACAATTACGAGAGGTGCTCGAAGTGGTGGCCATTAACGTGTAGAAGTGTTCCTGAAGTGTGGATACATTTTTTTTTTTTTGGAACATCCAAATTCCCAACAACAATGGCGTATGCACTTCTGGATGTCATTAAAAAATAAGAAACACACAGGCAAATAAATAATAAAAGCATATTTTTTAAAAAGAAAATTGTAGCAACCTCTGGAAAAACAAGACGATGGTCACAGATTACCAACAATCATCATTCATTATGTACATCATTATACATTTCTGAACACACTGTTCCTCATTCCAAAAACACTTAAACGAAAAGGTGTGAACGTTTCCGAGCAACTGAAGGAACAATAAAACTTCAGAACAATTCTACATAATTACTGCACTGCTACATTCCGGTCTCTGCATCAGGAATACGTGCGTCCGAGAGACAGAGCAATGGAGCTTGGGTTACACCCTGCAAGCAGAGTCACGTAGATCAGATCAGATCAGATCAGATCCAAACTTAAAAAGCTTATTCATTCACAAGTTGTTGAGTGTATATTAGCATTACAGTTAATCAGTCATTATCTATGCAACATGTCCTTACATGATCCCATTCAAGGGCCCATCAGCAATAGCTTGGCTGTGCTGGGATTTGAACTCACAACCTTCCGATCACTAGTCCAATGTCTTAACCACTGAGCTATAAAATTAGTTTTTGATAAGTTTATAAAAAGTTGTAACAGTAGTAGCCTATATAAACCTTAACTTCAGTTTACACATTAATGTAAACAAGTTAAGGAGTGATGTAGAAAGGTTTTTTAAAACCACAATCAGGAAGTCATTTGAGGAATTCAATACCACATCATCTTTTTCTTTTATACCTTCCTTTCAACCTCAAACAAGCCGACTGCATAATGAACAAGCAGCGCAGCTCTTTATGTGCGTGTTCCTGATCCTCAAGCCAAAATCCTGATAAATGCCTTTTGTCCGTTCGCAGGTACTCGACCCAAATCCCCTGCACCATGTGACCAACTGAGAAATGTCACTGTAAGAACACGTTAATCAGAATGTGCGTTTAAATGCAATACAAATATGTAATTCCTTTCAAAATAGGCTTTCACTAACTATATAATGTATACATAAGATAGAAAACATGCTTTTTTTTTTTTTTTTTTTAAGAATTGATCCTTTTTTGTTTTGGCATTAGGGGATTAAACTTCATGTCCAGTCCATCATGTGAGGGTCACATCACAAAAAGTTTCACAATGCTGGTGAATACCGACAACAAAACCATAATATAAAATGCATTACTGTATAAAAGTGTAGGATTTTATGAGGAAGTAAGAGTCACAAGTCGGATGATCGGGCTTTTTTTAAATTATCTGTTATTTAATCAAGCGCGCATGCACGTGTGTGTGTGTTAGTCATTCTAATGATTAAATTCACGGACCATGGGAACTAATGCTCATTTTCCTCACACACACACAAAAAAAATAATGGCAGTGCAATATTCAACATCTAAAAAAGTTATATATTTACATTTTAAACATCTAACAGTGGCTTTGTGACAACCTGGGATTCAAACTCTTCTGTGCCCTAAAGGTCATGAAGGTACAACTGTAATTTAATCCCCCATTATAGCAAACAGATGGCTCAACGAGAATAGATGTTTTACAGATCACCCTTGAACATGCCCACGCCTACACTGATTATGTGAAATAATACGAGTTAATAATATATTTATATATAATACATATTTTTTAAATAAAAAAAAAAGTCATGCACTTTTTTTTTTTTTTTTTAAAGAAAATAATCCAGAAGTCCAGACATAAGCCACCAGAAACGTGTAAAAACTTACAAGTGCTCCAATAATATTTGCCCAATAATAGGTCCATAATTAAGGAAGCAGGAAATGCATGCATTAAGTCGAGGCTGTCAAGGTCAGGTGCTCTAATGACCTGTACTAACTAACCAACTGCTTCAGAGACACTGCACTGCATCTCCAATGCCACACTTTACACCGTGCATTTGCGCGAAATCTGTGCAGTTTGTCACTTTTTTTAATAAACACACACAACCCTGATAGATGAAAGCGCCACGTGCGTTATATTGCATCATTATTGGTACACACGCTAAAAAAAAAAACCCTGAAATAATAACCTATGTTTAGTGCAATATCGATATAACACTATATAATATCCTGTACAATAATATTCAAGTGAGAAATAATCTAAATAAGGTGAAGGTTTGCATTTAAAAAAAAAAAGACCTACCCTGGCGTACTAACGCGCTCGAGACAGCCTGCTCACTGAAGACACCCTTGAAACACGCTTGTCAACGAGCTACTATTAAAACACACGTCACATCCGGCTGCGTCAGAGCTCGTACGTGACCACCAGCAATCATCCAAGGCGCATGCGGGGTTTCTGCATGTTCTCACATGCTTTCATTGCATTGATATCTATTGTAATAAACAAAGTTGGTTCTTTCCCACAATTTATAATCAAATCATTAGATTAAACCACAGGTTATCAGCCCTAGTCCTGAAGAACCACCTGTGTCCTGCATGTTTTAGTGCTTTCCCTGGTCAATCACACCCACTCCAATACAGGAAGAGCTGTTAAGATGATTAGTTAAGTCAGGAACAGGGGAAACTCTAAAATCTGCAGGGAAGGAGGTTCTCCAGGGGAGAAAGCTGCAGGGTGATACGGTGTTTCATCCTGTCAAAAGAGAATAATCAACAACTTAACAGTAACAGAGTCACTGTTATCACTCTGAGGCTGATTAGTTTTCAGTAACAGCTCTACCAAAGTGTTTCACTGTTCAGCAATTTGGCAATGATTTTTTTTTTGTTATTATTTATCCGAGTACGACACATCAGCTTTATGGTTTGGTTTAGATTCTGCATTAATTGTCAAAACATATTTTAGATTAAAAAGAAAAAAAAAAAACAGGAAAGAAAAGAAAGGAAAAAAAAGAAAACAAAGAAATTATCTGGAGAGTTGAATCAAGTTGAATCAAGCACAATCAAGTTGAAGCATGGATATATTTCCACTGGTGGACCCAAAAAGTGTCCTAAAAGTGCCCTCCAGGATGCCCCTTCTGTAGATAAAATGTGATAAAGTTCCTTCTAGGGTGATCTTCCAGTGGAGAAATACATGCTGCAGTGCCGTAATGGCTGCCATTAAAATGGAAAAAAAACCATGAATTAATTAATTTATAGAAAATAAGCTGTAACTTGAAGCTTAAACTTGGGGTTCTAGAGGGAAATTAATTAATTAATTAATTAAGAGCAGTGGTCACCAACTCTGTTCCTGGAGATCTACCTTCCTGCAGGTTCCATCTCCAACTGAAATCTAACACACCTCTTTTAGCTGATTAAGAACCTCTTATGGCAATGATTATATGGTCAGTTGGGCACAATTATGGTTGGCGCTAAAGTCTTCAGGGAGGTAGATCACCATGAACAGGTTGGTGACCACTACATGGGAGAAAACATGAAGTAGGGTGCCCTTCCAGTGAAAATACATGAAGCAGTATTCAAGCGGTTCAGTAAGCGCTTCAAGGGGAGAATCCATGATGCAGTGCCCTATAGGCTCCCTTCATGATAGTAAACATGATAAAGTACTCTGTAGGATGCGCTTTAAGTGGAGAATACATGATGAAGTGCAGTATAGGTCTTTAGATGACGTTAGAAGACTGACAGTGACTCAGCTGTTCGGACATCTAAGGGAAGTTCATTCCACAACCTCGGTGCAGGACAGAGAAGCGTCTTGTTGCATGTCTTCCTTATTTCCAGTCTGTCTCTGCCCCCACTTATTTCACTTGCATACATCAAGTATATCACATGACTCACTTCATATAAAAAGTTATGAAATTTATAGTTAGGGACTGTTTGTTATTCCACTTTTTATTAGTTGCGGTGTGTTATTCCTCTTATGACAATGCAATTTGCCAGTGTTTATTAAAGAAAAACATTCACTTTTTATTATTTAATCTTCATATTTAATGTTGTGGAATGTCCACAAGATCAGTGAAGTCCTGTTCACACTTGCGTTATAGCGGCTATACAAAGTTGTTCTCTCTCTCTCTCTCTGTCTGGCTCTCTGGAAGATACTACAAACAAAAAAACCTTGTCATATAAATGAGAAACCACAAAATGTAAACCCCTCTGAACTGAAAACATACTGGCAATGGAGACTCCTTCCTAAATAAATGTCTTAATACAGAAAGCCTAACCCATCCATTCATCCATTTTTCCTGCCGTGTATCCATTGTGGGTCCCAGAGGAAGCTGGAGCCAATCCCAGCTGACTTTGGGTGAGAGACAGGGCAAACCCTGGGCAGTTTGGAAAGTCTAACCATATCAACTATTTCCTTTGGTAAATAACAACAATAGGTAGGTAGGTAGGTAGGTAGATAGCACTCCACTTGTGTAAAGTGAACTGTTGCTGCTTGTACGCAGGAGTTTCTTGATGAAGGCAGCGCAGAACTGTGTTGCAGGCTTGTTTCCCATTGTAAATTTTCGTCCTCGCAGACTTCAAATCTGCCCCAGGGCCTTTGGCTAGCTGAACATTCAGTGCTGAATAGATCGCTTTATTTCCAGACAGGTCTGCTCAGCAGACTTTACACAATCACCTAAAATAGACCGACGTCTCACTGATGCCAAAAACATCAAACCAAAACATGTTTCTGGAGCTAGGTCAGGAAAGTAGAGCACAGACGGCAGTGTAGATTCTGGTGCCCTAATTTTGCGGTACCTATGAAAACAGAAATGATGTTTTATGCCTCACAGCTGTTGCTTCATCAGCTTTGTCTACCACACGCCATTTTCACCAGCCTCATTCTTGTTTCATTTACAGCCATTATTAATGTAATTTAATTATAATACTTGACCAATTAAGCTAAAATAGCTGCAGCATACTGACAATCAGTTCCATGGTTAATAATATGGAATATGGATATGTGCCAAGTGTAGTCCTGTCTCATGCTTCACATGCCCGCAGAATTACTGCTTCAGGTCCAAACACTGTACATCTCAAGTAGTGATTACGGGCTTAGTGTTGTACTGTGGATTACTGAATGTAATAATAATTTAGGTTTCAATAATCTCACTTAAGTCCTTTTTAAATGTTTTAATGGTTTTAAATGATTGTTTCTCTCAGTAAAAATCAACACATTTGCACACACTTTCCCTCTCGTCTCTTTGTGAACAGTGGCACTAAGTGTTAATTTAGTACTACATAGTCCATGTATTTTTCCCACGAACACTAAATGTAATGCGAGCTCCTAAAACATCAGACTCTTCTGTTTTTATTTTGCAACGCTGCTAAGGGTTATTTAGCTGAAAGGTAAAAAAACAAAAAAAGGCTCTTTCAATCAAATTATTTGCATATATTCAGGGGAAATGGTGTTAAGCTAATATACATATAGTTACATAACACTAAACTGGTATAGGACTTACTGGTATAACGCTAAATGAAAACTGACTATAAATGTTAAATATGTGTTGTTTCTTTTGCAAACTGTCCTTTAAGTGCACATTTCTATATGTATCATGTTGAATAATGTATATTATTCAATATATGGAATGTTTTAGGCTCCATAAACACATCTATTCTGCAGCTAATAACCAGGTCTGTGCTAACGTGGCTTGGGCCACACCAGTTGCGTCACGTGTGTGATGGTCACGAAATTTCCCATTTCCCAAATAAACTGTTTAAAAAAAACTGACAAAAAATACTGCCATAAAGAGAGTAATTTGCAGCACAACAAAATATGGGCCGCAGCATAATATGAAATGATAGAATGATAGATTTTTCTTATATATTGTCATATCGCATCAGACCTAGCCTCAAGGTGGCTATATTCCAATAACAGCATATCCTGAAGTCTTTTATTCCTCTTATATCTACCAACAATGACAAATGTATCATTATTAAAAAACAAGAAGTCATACTTATAACCATTTATAGTTACAGTTCATTTCATGGAACATCCAGAAAGGAAGTTTGATCGTGCATTATTAGACTACAGCAGCTATAAAACTGTAGTTCCTTCACCAGCCTCTCTTTTTTTCTTTCTCTTGAAGTTAGTAAGACAGAAATGCACAGCTTGTCACGTTCCAAACTCCTCTGTCCTGAAAATGCTTGAAAACGTAGTTACAGATTTACCTCTGAAACTGTCGAGACTCTTTCCAAAAATGTTAAAAGTCTCCTTCTGGAAAACTTCACCATATAAAAAAAACACACACAGCCCATCAAGGTTATTACATTTATTATTGAGTTCTTATTAGTTGCATATTTTAACCCAAATGTCAAAATGCTCAAAAAAAAAAACCTTCAGAAATCAAAAGACCTCTAGCTGAAAAATAAATAGCCAAAATATTATTGTACAAATACAAATAGCTTGACAATGTTCATAAGATAAACCTGATGGTGGTTAAACGGGAAACAATAAATTTGAGAAACCATGTTTTATTCACATAATCCTAAAATTATTCTGATTCGATCTTCAACTGTTACTGTATTATTGCAAGTAAATAATAATTACACAGATTTGAGTATTACATAAAAACTTGTAGAGAGTTTAGGGATTTTAAGTAGGTGAATGGGCTTAGTGTTAAACAATGAGGCGTATTTCTAGGAAAACCTCCCAGGCATGGTGTGGGATTCATGAGCACACCACAGGCACACACACACACACACACACACACACACACACAATGTTAGCATTTTCCTCTGCCTTGTCCGTGAGACTGCGTAAATTATTTCTTCCTAGCAGCTGGCATTTTGAGGGAAAGAATGTAGAGACCTGTCTTTGTTTTTCCACCAGACTCCTCATGTCCTGGCGTTCAAACGCTAACACAGAGAGATTTTAAGATTTAAACCCTTCAAAATGTGTTTTATGTTTAATGCAGCAGAGTACGATATAGCTATTGAGAGTTACATATAAGTCTAATTTGTCTAGTATCAACTGTGAGACGAGTACGGTATGTTGTGTGCTTTATAAGAGTGATTCCTATCAAATATCGATTTTGGAGAACCATTCGTTCGATCGTATTTTATAACCTGAACTCATTTCTTGAATACGCAAAAATATAAATACAAACCCTTTTGACTGGCAGTGTAATTACATGAGACTATCTGTGTGTTCTCACCCCGGTCATCACACCACTGAGAGTGTTTATACAAAAATATTAACTGTATAAAGTGTTTGTAGTGATTAAAGTTCAGACTGATGGCTTTGGATTTGAGTCACTATCTCTATCTCTGATTAACCAGTTACAAGAACATGGAGCATTAGCACACTGAGCTTTGTTCAGGATTAAACCTGACTGGATACGCTGTTGTCATACTGTTAACTGTTTATTTTATTTTGAACGTTTCAGGGTTCAGATCTACCTGAACAACTCAAAAGTGGCTTTGTGGAAATGTTGGGACTTAAGCTTGCAACCTTCTGGACACTAATGAGCTACAGCTTCCTCCAGGGCCACACACTGATCTCAGTCCCTAATCCTCACTTCTGACACACACACACACACACACACACACACACACACACACACACACACACACACACACACACACACTGAGCACTGCGTCATATTAAACACTGCAATTATACACTTAATGCACATGTAAACTGTTATTTCTAGCTCTTGCAGGTAAGTTTTCTGAAGCCTGGTGAAACATTTACTTTGTTTATCTTAAACGTCCTTTCATACGACCTCCATCCGTTCACATGAACTTACTCAGCTGTGTTGTGGGTTATTAAATGTAGACATCTTTTATAAATTGTAGCTTTCTTTCATGGTACAGGAGCTGGATTTCCTCCATGCAGACAAACACACAGGATGAGTTTCATATTTCCTTTTCTGTTATGAGTGCATCCAAAAAGATAATTATCTTTATCATTATATAAATATAAATAATTTATCATTATTATAATTAGCCCCCTGATACACACATGCAAATATTCCGACCCTTGAACTTGTCCATATTTTGTTATACTAAAAAGGATTTGACAATTTTGGGTCTCTTGACTCGAGCTTGCTTTCATCTGGACTCTAACTTGACTCAGTCTTACGTTCCTTTGGACTCCATCTTGATTTGGACTTGACCAGCTTTAGAGTCTTGATTTGATCTTGACTAGTCCTGGTCTTGGACTTGTAAATAATGTTCTTGACTACAGCTTAGTTACAACCTGGAACTTTAATATTATGGGCAATTTTGTGTAAATTCATGACAATAATCCCAATTAAGTCCATCTTCTTTTCAGGGTGTAACACAAAAAATCTGGAACAGTTCAAAAGGGAGTGAATATGCACTGTAAGCGCATGTGCTTGGTTTTGCTCATTTGCCATACTAGCCATGCACGAATGCATGTTTGTATAGTTGGTGTTTGGTTATGTTTTTGGAGCTCAGCCACAGACACCACAGCCTGTTTAGAGACATTGCTGACTTACGGAAAGAACTTTAAGTGAGGAGGATCAGCTCCTTTTCAAGGTGACAACCTCATGGCCAAGGCTTTCAAATAAACTTTTAACAACTGCTACACACACACACACACACACACACACACACACACAGAGCACACCTCTCGTGGATACCATCCCGCCTTTTTCTTCTGAACAGTATCAGCGCTGTGCATCCTTCACCAGCCCAACAGTATGTGTGTGTTTTCTGGGAAAAGCCTCTTATCTGACTCTCACACTTAGAGCAGACTGAAAGACCGAGAGAGAAGGACAGAAAAAGAGAGACGCTCTTTCTCCTTCATTCACCGCAGTTATCCAGTGTCCAACCTTAACTTTCTCTCAATGCCATCTCAATTAAAAGAGCAAACGCACAGCATTAATAACGATAATAACGTTAACAGATTTAACTTGTGTAATGTTAAAAGACCGTATCCTAAATGTAAGTCCTGGAAATCCACTGGTCTCCAGTTTCACTGCAAAAACAAATGTTCCGGAAATTCCTCGACATAAATATCAACGGTTAAAATTAAGCCATGTCACTCTTTAATGAATCAAAAATTCTAGTCTCCGACCAGGTGCTGCGATATAAGAGGAATAAAACACTTCACGGCATGGAAAGTAATCCACTCCGCTTCATCACACCATCTCATTGTTGATCATTTTAAATTGAAGTTCTGGAAATCTGTCTTTCACAGTGTTCATTTGTCCTTCGTTACCACGGAAATGAAGAAATGAAGTGAGAAAAGGCATGAATGATAACACTGCTCCTAACTAGAATTTTTTTTTAAAACCTTTACATGAAAAGCTATCCATTTGCAAACTTAAGGCCATTCTCTAACTCAGTCAGGATCATTTCTACATGCATGTGTGGGTTTTTTTTTTATGTAAAGTGGCTTTTGTGAATCAATGCAGAAACTAATCCAAATCATAAGGTTGCTGAATGAATGAATAAAACATTTCTGTGGTACAAGAGGAATTAAGCAAAACATGTAGAGCGACTCTGCTTTATCACACCACCCTGCTGTTGATTATTTTCCTATTACAGCACACACCCAAGTGAATTACTCCTTTCACATATCATGTAACAGCATTTTCCCACTTGCACATACACCAAGTTTCATGCTTAGCTGTGACTCTTACACTCATCTTACACTCCTTTGTGTAAGCCATATCGCTGTGCATGGCCTGGACTGTCACTTTGGATAAAAGCTTTTGTTAAAGGACTGAATGTAAATAATGAGCTGGTGAACTCAGAAACCTCGGATTATAGGAATTACACATTCTTCGCATACGCTGCCTTTTATTAACGCACAGTTCAATCCAAGCAGCTCCCAGAATCAGGTGATAAGTCAGGCTTTAGCAAGTGATATCCTGTGCATCGTTTTTTTCGGATTCTGTTTTGTTTTATCTAGCCCAAGGCGATGTGTTGTGAACGTCCATGTAGCAGCGGGTCTTCGAGAAATATAAGAAGAGAAAATATTGTTAAAGCTAGAAGGACGGGATGATAGGGTTCGAGCTGTGCTATCTGCAATAATTTGGATTGAATGGATACGTAACCTTTAGCCGAGGTCCTTTCTGATATGGTGGAATAAATAAACATTATCCCTGGTTATTCATCAACACTTCTGGATGTTTAAGTAAATTTTGTAAGTGAAGGCAGCGGCATTTAAAAAAGCTGTGGTCCAGACTGATCTCTCACACCCAACCTGTCTGTCACAGATTTAACCACATACAGTATATTCGCTAATATACAACTGTCACAGAGTATATACAACCGAGATTACAGTAATGAACACGGACTGGCAGGTGGGTTTATTTATAATACCTTCCAAGTGATTCAATCTAGGACTACACTGAGGGGTTAAGCGTTTTGTTCAAAGGAGAGTCAGATGTTTGGACACACCTTCTAATTCAATAGTTTTGCATCATTTTTTATTACTTAAAAGTCACTTCATGTCTTAAAGTAATGATGGACTGTCAGTTCTCTTTACTTAGTTCAAGTGGCTTTTATTGTCATTCCATCCATATACAGATATAGCTCCAGGACCAAGGTGTTACATAGAAGACAACACAGAAGTACAAAAGTGCACATGTGCAACAGAAGACAACATAAAGTGAATATGTGCAAACGTGCAAACATTGCAGACATCACAAGACAAGACAAAAAATATTGAGCAGTTGGTTAATAGTTAATAAGGGTTAATACTTGAGTGGTTCTTGACATACAGTCCCCTCCAAAAGTATTGGAATAGTGATGCAATTTTGCCTCTAACTGGCCATGAAACCGCTTATCCGTCAACCGTCCCATTACTTTTGAGCCTGTGAAAATGGAGGAACTGTGAAAAAAATGGCTGTAATTCCTAAATAGTTGATGCAATATTTTTTGTTAAACCTCTTGAATTAATGCTGAAAGTCTACTCTTCAATCACATTTGATTGAGCTAACGGACTGCTGCAAAGTCAACAACCTGTCTCTGAACGTGTCCAAACCAAAGAGATGATTGTTGACTTCAGAAGAGCGCGGAACGACCACTCTCCACTCAACATCGACGGATCCTCCGTGGAGATCGTCAAGAGCACCAAATTCCTTGGTGTTCACCTGGTCGGAGAACCTGTCCTGGTCCCTCAACACCAGCTCCATCATCAAGAAAGCCCAGCAGCGTCTCTACTTCCTGCGAAGGCTGAGGAAAG
>JAQQZR010000018.1:15052583-15075083 GCA_030068235.1 Notoglanidium macrostoma
TCTTGTCTTGTCTCGTGATGTCTGCACTGTCTCGTGGCAGTGTTTTTGTCTTTTTGTCTGTCTCGTTATGTCTGCACCTTTTGCACACTTGCACACTTTGTACTTTATGTTGTTCTTGCCATGATTGCACATGTTTGCACTTTATGTTGTCTTCTGTTGCACACGTGCACCTTTTGTACTTCTGCTGTCTTATATGTAGCAACTTGGTCCTAGAGAAACGTCTCATTTCACTGTTCACTGTACCACATGTATAGGTTGAAATGACAATAAAAGCCACTTGACTTGACTTGATTTGATGGCTTCTTTTCAAATCCGTTGTCCTGGTGTACAGAGGCAGAATTATGATAATTGGGTCACTGTTCCAATATTATTGGAGGGGAATGTGATATGGATTACTACAGTTGTGGAACAGGGCTATTTACTGTATACCAACACTATCTGGACACAACACAACTGATGATCTGAAACGCATTAAGAAGGCAAGAAATTCCACTAATGAACTTTTGAAAAAGCTCAGCTGTTAACTGTAAAGCGTTCCAGGTGACTACCTCATGAAGCTGGTTAAGATAATGCACATAGTGTACAAAACTGTCAGCAAGGTATACATACGCTGGCTACTTTGATGAATCAGAAATATGAAACAAATATTTCTTTAGCCACATAATTCCATATGTGTTACTAGATAGGTCTGATGTCTTCAGTATTGTTCTACAATTCAGAAAATTGTAGAACAAAACAGGATTAGAAAAAGCGATGAATGAGCAGGGGTGTGCAAACTTTTGGCTGGTACTGTAAGTTTCATCATGTACCTGTCACTTAAAGGCTGACAACACAACCACAGCTCCAAAAGCTGATTTGTCCTATACCAATGATTTTGAAATAATATTTGAAATGCAGGATGCGGGCCAAAGATTTGGTCCAAACCGGACGAGAACCCAAAGCCGAGCACAGCAAAGTTCCAATAACTCAAGTGACGTTACTAACATACCAGGTTTTTAAATGTCTTTGGAAATAAAAATTGAAAGGAAAACAAAAAGCAGAGTGAAATCTCTGAGGGAAAAAAAATCAGCACAAGATTCTTTTAAAGACTTCAGTTATTACAGGTTCAAATTCATTAACTATTAGTTTGTGTCATGAACCAGAGAGAAACTGCTACTTCCTGTGATGGTCCAGGTGATATTCATTATTCAACTGAATATTAAATATTCAAGATATTAAACATTTCCTTTCCATTTTTGTTTTTATATTTTTTTAAATACCTTCTGTTTGTTTCCCATTTGAAATAGAAAAAAACAATATATTGATAACCCACTGTATCTTCTGTGAGTCTTCTGCATGTCTTTAGGATGAAACCATTAACATACACAGAGATGCTGCCCTAGTCTTAAAACCCTAGTTTGTTACATTATGGGATGGCTATAGGTTTTATATCTAGCCTCTATCACACTATCCCTCACTTGATGTTGTGATGTTGGTGGTGAAGAGCGTTGTCTCTCCGAACTTTACCACAGCTGCTCAATCAGGTTGAGTCTGATTTACATCTCGATTACACGACAAAGATCCTACCAGTCACGCTTTTCCGTTGCTGGGAATTAGTTTGTAGACGTGTTATAATTTTCTCGCATGCTACCTGCACATTCATCACTGCACTCTGGGAAGTTGGGTAGCTAAAACTTAAAGCACTCGTCAGTCTTGAGTGGTAGATCATGGAGGAATTTTAAGTGTAGGGAGGGAGGACACTGACATAAACCTGGGCTGAGATAAACCCTGTCTACCGTCCCAGCTTTACAGAGAAAAGTGTTAACTCATTACCCCACCCAGGCATAAAAATATCCTCAGCACACACCACGCCTCCGTCCACCTTCTACCACAGGGCATGGACACGGTACGCTGAAAGGCCAGAGAAGGTCACATTGGGACTGTTTCAAGCAGATAAAGTATCAGTCCAGGAACTCCTGAAGACCGCTGACTTATCTGCATCTGCATGTTATTCACAGAAACCAACAGAGAAACATTTTATTAAGATATTCATCTACTACATTTTACTTTCTTTACTATTCACTACACTGGGATGTGTAAAGTGGGTGAGCAAATCGAATGCTAGCTTTTACATTTGTCCATTTTTACTGATACGGTCAGAATAGTTCTGTGTTCATGTGTGTGTACGAGGATGAAGGTGTGTTTCATCTTTAGGTGGCTCCAATAGCAGCTAGAACTAACCGCTCCATCTAAGACCCCCTTCACGTGTACATGGATATTTTTGAAAAAATACATTTTTAAAATTCCCATCTGTATGAACAGCATTTTTAAAAAATATCTCCATCCACATGAAAGCGCACACACAAATAAATATTAAAATGCTCACGAGAGCTCCAGCCCAGAAGGTGGTGATAGAACAAGGACATGACACTAAAATGCAAACATAATAATAATGAAAGAAAAACCCATTATGGACCATAAAGCACACTGAAAAGGAGTCTTAGCACATTCATTTCATATAAATATACGCAAGAGGCGTGTGCAGGTTCACTTTGTGCCATCAGCATTTCCAAAAACGTATTTTTCTCATCCACGTGGTTTAAAATTTCTTGACGTCTTTCAAAAAGCTTCATTTTCAGAAAACCTCTGTAAAGAAAATCTATATACATGTCTACAGGGCGTTAAAGTTTCCAACAAACCCTGTAAAGTTTACAAATTATTATTACTATACACGTTCTTAAGTTTGTGTTACCCTATCAAACGCAGTGCTCAGTGCTTTAGTCACAGAGCTACTGATTAGGAGGTTATGAGTTCAAGTCATGCCATATCAGATATATTTTTATATCTTAGCAATTAAATTGGCACAAAAATTAAGAAAATTTCAGGTAAGAATTGAACTGTAGTGAACTCTGCCTCTCTGGGTGTAAAACAGGAGAATAAATCTACATTTAAAACTACACACACGATTCTCCAGAATAATTACAGATCTCTGTTATAAATCATTTAAAAAGCAACACGAACAAAAGTTTAACATGATTTATAGCGTATATATTTATATTAGAACAGACTTGGTTTGCTTTAATGTTGGCAACAACATGGAATTTTTATCGCTCTCTTGATGAACAAGCTATACACTGGAAGAACACGTTTACGTGTGACGTTTTATCACCTCCAGCCCTACAGGTGTCACTGTAACGTTTATGCTGCTGAAAGAGCTTCCGGTGTACCGCCATATCGTGGCTCTCGTGTACATTCTGAATGCCTACGACCCCTTTTGGAGCTTTCATGTCGGCCTGATTTAAAATCTCGCCAACGATATGGGTTTGATTTCTAAACATTCAGCTATAAATCATTTTGAAAATATTTGCTATTTTGATTGAATGAAGTGCAGGTACAATTCAGTGTATGATTTAAGTAGATGCGATTTAAGATTTTCAAAAATAAATAAATGAAACTTGCTAGGAAGGTACGAAAGTTAAATTGCATGATCCAGATGTTTGAGTGCTACAATTTAGAAAACAAACTAGTTTGGTTTTTATTTTTGTTGTTACTCGTCAATTTACTTTAGTGGTCCAGGTGTTACTTCTCAGCGGTTTGGTCTACTCCGGTTTTCAGTTCATTAGTTCTTAAATGTACATTCATGTGTACAAAAACAGTTAGCACACTAATTATTCCAACCTGTGTAAATTGATCACTGGCACTGTTCTAATGCTTTTGTATTCATTTCTGAGAGACACATTGATCTCTACCTATGTGAGGTCATCCGATCGCGACAGGAAATTAAAGGATGCCGGAAATGCTGAGAGAGACTCGATATGATACAACACCGAGCGCTAATCGTGCTCTGATTAGTCGATCAGGACCTTGGCCGCGTCATAGGTGAGCTTTTTTACGTTGTAATTATTTATTTCTTGTTTCTGACGCCCATAATTCGGTTAACGTCAGCGTGTTTGTGTTAAACAGCGCCATCATGGTGTTACGGAAGCTTCTGTACGCGTTAATAAACAATGCTCAGCTTGTGGAGAGGCTAGCCGAGTCACGGCCCATCCGGCGCGCGGCGCAGCTAACTGCCTTCGCGATGACGCGCGCGCAGATCGCCGGGAAGGACGTCGCGCGCCAGATCCGCTCAGGAGAGCTGGGTCAGACAGGCGCGCGACTCCGGGATACTTTCCTCAGAGAGGTGAAGGATGGGATGAGAGACGCGTCCAGATCAATTAAAGAGAAGAAGTGACCGGTGTGGATCTAAAACTCGGGACAATCTGTGAGAACTGACTGAGCACGTGACGGATTTTCTAAATGAACGGCTTCCGGTGTTGTAAATAATTATAAAAGTCTGATCGTGTGTTTATTTAACCGTTGAGGCACCTTAAAAATGAAGTTACACTTTTTACCCCTAGGTCGCAAAATGGTCCCTCTCATAAAAGGGTAATAAAAATGTCATATAGAAATGTTTTTTCACTTTAACTGCATCAAATCTTTTCAGCAATTTCATACCTAATCATGCATATAAAGTTTATATATTTACACACACACATACTGTATAATGTGTTTTTTTTTATGAAACCCTGATTCTTTTTCAATGGGAAAAACAGACAGCATGCAATTTTTTCCAAAAATGAGGTGCAAAGTGGAATATTTGCAATGAGGTTTTTACATCCCTGACTAGGTCAATAATCGATAACAACATTGATTTTGAGGCATTATTATTTTTGAAACAATGAGACTTTATTAAAAAAAAATCTTACACTTTTTACCCTTACTTCCCAAAATGGTCCCTCTCAAAATAAAATGTTATATATATAAATATTTTTTTTCACTTTCACCACATCAATTCTTTTCAACAACTTCAGACCTAACCATAGATATAAAGTTTTTGCAATTATGTTAATAAATGATTTTAAGTCATAAAAACCCCTGATTTTTTCAATGGGAAAAACACCAAAATATGCAATATTTTCCAAAAATGAGGTGCAAAGTGGAATATTTGCAAGGAGCTCAGGTTTATTTGTGTCCCCACCAGGGCCATCTTCCTCTTCTGTAACTCCTCAGTAAGAGGAAAAGATGTGGAAAAATGGTCGGTGGTGACCGTGTGGCCCTGGAACTCATCAGTGAGTTGAAGTACCACACGCATCCCTTGGTTGTGCTCCCTGGGTGTTGAAGCAGACTTCCCCATATACACTTGGAGCCTCCATGCATACGAGGTCTGCACATCACAGAGAGCCAAAATCTTTAACCCATTCTTCTCAGGTTCGGAGGGTATGTACTGTTTGAATGAACAGCATCAACACATGTCCCTCCCTGGGTTAAACAGCTTGGGGAGGTGGGTGCTCCATCTGCTCCACAGGTCCTTGATCGGGGCAGACTTGTCTCTCCTTTGAAACTTTGTTATGAAGCTCTGGTGGTTTAGGTGGTCATAATCACCTAAAACCTGTTTTCCCTGTATTTTGAAGGTAAAGGCTTAGATTTATTAGCTATTCATGGGAAAAGCATTATTATACATCAGGATTACAGTATATCAAAAATATATGGTTATAATGGGAGTCAATGGGCCCAAAATGGTCCCGAGGGTAGAGTGTAGGTATTATGCAGATCTCCTCTTCTATACACCTTGCAACCGAGGGGATCATGGAATTTTAACAATAATAATAAAAAACAAATCCTGGCCAAGTTTCATACAATTAGCCTTTAAACTAACTGAGATATTAAGAATTTAGAAAATAAAATAAGCAAAAAGGACCATTTTGGGTCCCAAGGTGCCTCAAGGGTTAATAATAATAACATATTTACACATCAACACATACGCCTCTTGTGTTTTCCACAGGACGCGCGCATGTTGCTCACACAAGGTTGCCAGGTCTTAGCAAAACTAACTACTTCCCAAAACCTAAAAAGAAATCAGCTCAGGAAGTTCCGACATTGGAAAAATGGAGACTTTTCTTTTCTTTTCCTCGGTCTTGCATGAGAAACAAGTTCACGCTGGTGTATGCTCATTCCTCTGATAGAACACACACACTCTATGACCAAAAGTTTGTGCACCCCAATCATCTCACCCATATATCCTGGTTGAACATCCTATTAAAAGTAGTTCCTCTTTGCGGTTATAATTAACTCCACTCTTATTTTGGAGTGGGGATTTGTGTTTATTCAGCTGCAAGAGCATTAGTGAAGTCTCCTCTTAATCCCCTTTTACTTACCAAACTCTTTACAGTGTATCTTAGGACAGAAATGAGGCACAAAACATCATGGATACACTTTGTTTGCCATGTTTGTGCTTTTAGATGTAATTCCAGTTCTTTGCTGTAAAACAAGCTCTTGGTGACCCATTGTGCAAATTTTTTTTCCACCAGCAACTTTGGTGTACAAAATGTGACCATAGCGACAGAACATATGCAGGTCCCCCTTCCCCTACTTTTCTACATCTACATAAATGTATAGCACTCTGATCACTCCATTCCAATTGCAAAATCAGACATTACACATCCATTATGACTATTTGATTATTCTCAGTGATGCACAGAACTCAGTCCTGCCATAAGAGACTGGCTCTTTGCTTTTCAGCCACAAAGCCAATCATCAGCACGCTGCCTTACTGGCTAGCAGCGACCACATGACCGTCTTCTTTGGCACATTTCAGCTTGGGGTTCAGTTTTAATCCAACCCATTTTGGAAAACAAAACTTTCAGTGTTCTCTTTTTTCCGTTTAAACGTTTTCTTTCCTAAAACACAAATCATATGGGTTTATGTTTTATGTAAAAACTGTTACACTCCTAGATTACACACGAACACTCCCAAATTTATTCCAGATCCTTTGCATTTTTTTTTTTCACAGCCAAGTGGGGTGTGAATGTCTGTTACAGTGGTAGAAATCACAACTATCCACATGATCTATTATCAGTTATTATATTTAAAGTCAACTCAGACTCATCAAATAACTGCGTACTTACAGGGATTTTATTGGTTAGTGGACTGTTTAAAACAACTGTACCTTCTTTACTCATAGCACCTGACAAAAATATGTAATAAGAGTACAAGAAACTTGCAGAAACTTTTTTTTTTTTTTTAACTGATAACTGAGAAATGTTCTGTCATGTTTATGAGGTACTGAAATACTGAATATCTTGAGTTACTGTAATAACCAGTGTCAATACAGAAAATATTAACTAATAAAATTTTCAAAAGATGATGTTCGATTTCTAACGAATAATAGCTACTCCAACTACTGGCATGTACACAAGATTTCCCCTCTTAAATGACTCACACAAACACGTTGCTGTATGAGAAACTGGTTTATTTGTTGAATTAGCCGTCCCCCCTCTGGTTCGCTCAGATCAATGGAATGAATCAGATCAGTAGGTTATTTACATGGATTTATTTTTCAGTCCCAAAGTGTCCCTAAAAAGCAGAGTTGGTGAGGTCGTAGAACGAGCAGTCTCGGTATAGAAAACAACCCGGTGCGTGAGAAGAACAGGCGGAGTAGCGCCCTCTCATGGACGGCTTCGGAAAAGCAGGAGGTTTGGCCCGGATGCGTTCCAAATCTGAGCATCTGCGACAGACCGAGAACGCAGCCGGACCTCGGCTCTTCCACACAGCACAGACGTTTACAGAGCACGCAGGCGTGGACAGAGCTCAGACGGAGGTCAAGACAGTGCGAGAGTTCGCCGTTCACAGTGACACACCTCACTTCCTGTCACAGTACGCTGCCTCGGTGTAAGAAAATAAAGGCGGCCAACAAAAAAAAAGGGAAAAATATATATCCGTATTATAAGTCTTTGAAAAATTCCTCGTTCCTTTTTTACGTCTTACAATGTAAAGAAAATAAACCCCGCAATACTAGTGCTTAAGTAAAGTTCACTATAGACTTTTATTATAACAAAATAGGCAGTTCATGGAGGGTTAAATATCTGTTAAGATTTCATTGTACAATAAATTTTCTTCCAGCTACGCGTTGGCGTTTTAGGCCACAGATGTACACGGACATCTCTTAAAATGGCAGTTCCTTACAAATGGCAGACTTCCCTACATGGAAAAATCAAAGTAAAATTGATGTTCTGTATGAATGACACCGTGGAAGAATGAAAAGGGAAAAAAAACCAAACAGTTTTGATGCTGATGACTGCACGTGACTCGTTCCTGTACAGATGCGTTGTGGTCAACAACCAAAAAAAAAAAGTTCTCGAATACAGACAATTAACAGAATGGGTAACCAAAAAAACCTGATGTATGTGAAACATGGAAGTACGGTAGAAAGGAAAAATGAGAAAACTAAAAGGTCAAAGACGACTTGCTCTTAAAGCTATAACGTGCAAAGTTTTGCTTTAGTAAATTTTTTTTTTCTGCTATCTTATGTTTCCGATGCCTGAGATTGAACCTCTGTATCAACGTCATACACAATGAGGGGAAAAAGGAAAAGAAAGGATCCAGCTCAGTCCATGTATCTCTTCTTCTGTAGAAAGTATCCTCCCTTAAACATTAAGGAACTGTACCGTTTCCAAAGTCCTGTTGATGGATGTTAGGTTTGGCATGAGCTAGTCCCTCTCTGTGTGTAAAACTGGAAGCAGTGGAGATCGGAAAGGGGACAACGCATCCAGGCCTGTGGGACACCTACCCAAGTGTCGCTCTGAACTGAGATTGGGGCCAGACTGAATCAGGGTCAGGGGTTAAAATTGTTAAGAAAAACAAATATGGAGAAAACAAAGAATAATAAATAAAACAGAAAACGGAGAATGTATTTTGCTTCGCAGCGCTTCATAGTTTCTCCTTGGATAGTACCCAAATGTATGGTCCAGACTGTTCCTCGATGATCTGCTTGACTTGATCGTAGATCTCTTCCAAAGTGTCTCCCTGGACAATGGCTGAAATACACACAAACACACACACAAAACAATATGACTATTCCGTTACACCAAATTAGTCTGTACATGTTGTTAATATCTATTATTAGCATTTTTAGTCCACTTAGCAAAAGTTTTAGATTTAGTTTTAGTTTTGAAGGCATGTACCAATATATTATGCATCAATAAATCGTGATACAAATTTATGATGATCTGAATTAATGGAAATGAAAAATTATCCACAAATAATCTTAGTTTTTCCTAGCAGTAATTGCATTATTTAGACAGCAGAGGGTGCAATAACGTACGATAGTGGGAATACGGACAGCGCGAATGCCATGAAAACAAACAGAAAATCAGACGAGCTTTTTCAGACGGCTGAAAGCTAAAGAAAAAGATAAACAAATGGATGAAGCTGTTTTATGTTTAAGCTTTTTAAAGAAAAATTTTAAGATAATTTTTAAGATAATTTCAAGGAAAAATTATATTTTACTCCAACCTTTACAAATGTTTGCAAATAATTATTGTAGGTTATTAAACAAAATTATATCTTTCTTTTTTTATTTAGCAAAAGGAATAGTTAAGTTGGAAAAAAAAAAAAATCCCCCCAAAAAATAGATGTTGCATTATTTGTTAATAATATTTTAAAATTTCTTATTATTAGGAAATTAGTATTTCTACTAATATTATTAGGCCTCAGTAGTAAAACGTTTAACATTTTAATACGACGTACAATGATATTTAGTGTTGTGTTTTGACGTCTATTGCAAAACAGTGTTAAATTATGCGCTGGGATTATATGTTGAGAAATAAACTGCGAGTTTTGGCTTCTTTTACACAGTAAGGTGACTGACCTGTGAAGTGCTCTGTAAACTCCTGCTCCAGCTTCATGGCTCTGTCGTACGTTTTTCTGCCCTGCTCATCTGTCAGCCTCCTGTTCATCTCCCTGACACACAGAAGAAAACGACCATCTTCACCCATACCATAACCTGTTATTTACAGCAGTACGGCAGTTTATTAACAGTCATTGATCAGGACTTGCTGCCGAGTTTGCTATCATCTGCATACATCATATACATGCATATCAGATACACCTTCCTGAATTTTGCAGAAATGTGACTACTCTACACATAAATAAGTGCACTGGAGTTTATTGCACCATTGTGCACCATGTGTGTGTGTGTGTTATGTTTTATTTACATGATATTCTCCACTGATTTTGGTTTGATGAAGATGGCAATAGGATAGAGCTGAGCAACTTGTAGTCTTTTGATGGCGTTGCCCGATACATCCAGTATGCAGTGTTTACCCTGACGAGAGGAAACAAGAGTCACAACAACATAATTACAGATTGCAGTCCCACGTTAAGCCTTTAACACATCATCCATCTGTGTGTCATCACTGCAAAACTGGATGTGGGGGATAAAAGCTTGTTTATCTAACAAAGATAAGGATGCCTGTTATTGTTGCTATAGTAACAGCTCATTCACAGGTACTTGTATGTAGATGCTCCACAAAAACAGATTAAAACACATTACAAGTTTTCTGGTAAGGCGGCAAGAATAAGTCTCCGGTGTCAGCGCTTTCTAACAGCCTTGAGGACAGAGGAGTTACACTTTGTGGTTTCTCAGCAACATGACAAGCTGCATATTTTTATTCTCCTTTGCATCAAGATAGAGGAGAGAAAGAGAGTCTGGTGATGGAACGACTGGTAGGCGTGTAATGATATACCGTGCATCAATAAATCGCAATACAAATTCATGATGATTCAGATCGATGGAAACAAAATGAAATGATTAATCTTTTAGATTTTCCTAGCTGTAATTGCACTGTATAGACAGCAGAGGGTGCACAATATTGGGAATATATGCGAATGTAATGCCGCGAAGACAAGCAAAGAGCAGATCTAAAATGGGAAAGAGCTTTTGTGCGATTAACTTTACAAACAGTACTCGGAGCTTTAATCTTTTTACAGACTGCCAAAAACTAAAGTTGTTTTATGCTTAGGCTTTTTTCATTTTTAAGAAATAAGCTTATTAAATGTTTTTCATTTTTAATAAAAGGGACATTTTAGTTAATAGGCTATTCCTTTACAGATGTTTGTAAATTATTGTTACTTTTTAAGAAAATGAAACAAAAGTGCATTTTTTAAAATTTAACAAAATGAATACTTAAGTTAATAAAGAATTGGGAAATAAATGTTTTTGGGGGGAATTTTATTGCAATTTTCTTTTTTTCAAAAATATTCGTAACAAATCAAATCGTGAACCGAATTTGAATCGTGAATTGGGTGAATCAACATGTTTAATAAATGGATAAAGTGTATTGGTTATGTTTAAATAAATATAAAATTGTTAATGTTGGCAAACCGCGTTGGTGTAAGAAGAATAAAAGTAGAATAAACTGTCACATGACCCTGCCTGTTTATTATTTTCCTATGCGTTTTATTTTTGTAAATATGCTGCCCTATTTTTACTCAGCTATACTTGTAATATCAAGTCGTACTTTTTCAGCCACTTCGCGTACAGACTGCACGCTGGTGCCGTAGAGGTGGTTGTTGTACTGGCCCGCCTCGATGAACTTATGCTCCTGGATGTCTCTCTCCATCTGCTCTCGAGACACCACAAAATGATAATCACGCCCGTCCACTTCGTAGTCCCGCTTCGGCCGTGTCGTATCTGAGACGAGAGAAGAGAAACACGGTTTGAATCTCCGCACATCCAGATTGATCATTACATAATCTGTAATTGTAATTAATTGATGGTTTAGTGCTAAAGGTTTCAGCTGTGACACTAATTTTAAGTTGGCACGACGAGATGAGCCTTAAAAAAATTCCTTCTAAATACATTACAAGCTTTTAGATCGGTTCTGAGTTATAAATTACATACAAAGCCTGGAGATACTCACGAGGAACACAGGAGCCAAATTTGTCAGGGAACTCTGAGATCAGATCGTCGTTAACTCTGTCCTTCATCGGCCCCAGGATGATCACTGGACGAGTGTAGTTCACTGTAAAGAGAAATTAACGCTTAATACTCAAGTCTAAATTCATTACACAACAGTTTTCTGTTACTCTAATATACCGATAACTAGATTAAGTTTGCGTTACATTAGTTAATATTCTCACCTTCTTGCTGACACACTGGCTCGTAGGATAGTACATAGTCCTCTTGGCCACCTGAGAGTCAAACACAACATGGTTAGAAACAGCAGCGTAGCTCTGCTCATGGCTTTATGTTGTGTGTTGCAGGGTTTAGTACAGTGTTTATGAGTATTAGGGACAGCGGTAAGGGACACGCATTTCAGTCCATTTCAGGAAAGATTGAACATGCTCCTCTGGTCACTGGAGGTCATCCGCCTCGAAATCTCAAGCAGGGTGTTTCTGCAGATGTCTCCACGTCTCTATGAATCATTCGTTCATGGATGTCCAAGCATCCTTCGCCATGCAAGATAAAACCGATCTTACGATCAAAGCTTTCGGTAACATGCAGCACAAAGCCAGGTTATTAACAAAGTTATGTATTTTATTGGCCGATAAGTCTCGAAATTAATGTAAAATGCGTCATGCTTCATTAATAAGCAACTCACAGACATCTTAATTGTTATTTTAATTCCTCAAAGAATTATTTAAATGAATGTACTTTGTTTTTCTTGGGTATTTTTCTTAAACTTTAAATTGGCATGCGAAGTGCTGTACCGCATTTTTGGATCACGCAAACGTGAATCTATTGACAGTCTCTAAGTAAATAGACGGCTGTGGGAATGTAAATTTTGATTTGTAAACAGAATACGAACATCGTATAGACAGAAATCAGGATCTGTGGATCGCACTCGTACAACAGTCGCAGTAAGAAGGCTGATTACGGATGTGTGATTTATAATAAGATTTCATGGTGCCGTTTATGTATGATCATTTTATGGGACTGTGATTCATAAACATATAATCTGATGTTCGTGTATGATTATTATTATTTTTTAAATAAATCCATATAATATACAATAAATCCATATAGTATAATATCACACCTGAACCACACCTTACACAAGTATAATGATCACATGACTGACATTACATCATCTGCTAATAACAAATAAAGCCACAAGATCGTTTAGAATCGTTTTATATTATTTATGTCATCTCATTAAAAGTCTAATTTAAATGTTCTCATTTTGTTAAAGGTCTACTATGCAGGATTCAACCACCCGAATGTCCCCCTTTCCAAGTGTGTGTTAGAACATACTGTCGCCATCAAGTGTCTGCAGCATACTTGCGTTATTTACATTCACACTCCATTGCATTTTCCGTGCTAAATAATAAGTATGATCCTCTGTTGTCAAAATTTGGGTTCTCAGAATTTGCCAGCACCAGCAAACACGGATTCCTCTCCCTTTCTTCTTCTTCATCGTCGTCTTCCTTCTGCTGCTTCCTAGTGGATTCACGCTGCAACTTGTAATAGTTACAGGTAATTATACACTAATGAAAATATACCTATGAATATTTATTCCATTTCTGTTCATAGATCTCCCTGAATCCTACACAGTGCACCTTTAAGAAAAGGAAACACAGCGTTGATCAGGACTACTCCAATACGGTTATAAAATCAGACTAGTCACAAAGCCACTGGATTTAAAATATAAGCAAGGTTACCACCTCACTACATGAATGTTTACCGATTTATACATGAAAAGTTGAACCTGCGAGAACTTTACTCCTAATTTCAGGTTTAGAGACCCTGTTCTTATAGCAGTCCATAAGGCCGGGCGTTATTCCTGTTAAAGTGACTGCTAGATTTTCATGTCTGTTCGTGTTTATCTCGGACTCTCTAACTTTATGCTAAATGTGACGCCTCTGAATAAACACTGCACGAATCGAAAGGACGTGAAAATCGGTCCAGCCTCATGATTCATCTTAGTTGTATTTATAACTAAAAGGACAAATGAGTACACCGTGGTTTTGTACAAAAGATCAAAAGTGACGTCACTTGTCGTTTTGTGTAGGACGCACTTCAGACCTAACTCGGTTTGTCTGTCGAGAGAGAGAGAGAGAGAGAGAAAGAGAGATGGACGAAAGAGAGGAGTAAGGGAAGCTCTGTTGTTATGGAGACCATCCTGGCGCTGGCTTTGCCCTTGCTGATTGATTTCAGTTTTGAATCTGTGCGTTTGCTGCCTTCTCGAACATTCAGCCTCCTCTTCCTCACTGCAGTGTCGTTCCCACGGAGAGGAAATCAGCCCCACCTTTCTGACTAACAACGTTATTTACTCAGAATCAGATTCACTGAAGCTGCACAAGGCGCGAGGACAGTGGTTTGTGTGTGTGTGTGTGTGTGTGTGTGTGTGTGTGTGTGTGTGTGAATGTGCACATATACTGTGTGTGTCATTGTTTGTTAGTAAGAAAACATCAGAGATTAAAAGTAAAGCCAGACATGCAGACAGGAACGGCAGGTGACATGGAGGGGGGAAGATACAAGGAAAACTTACGGTAACTACTTTCACTATCACTGGCATTAGAGGTCACATGCTCTGAAATCACAACACAGGGGAACAGATGGTGAAAACCCAAAAACACACAGACAAATACACACGGAGTCAGAGTCAGATGGAGGGAGACCCCAGCATTTTTTTCTTTCTTTCTTTTTTTTTTTTTTTTTTTGACAAAGCAGAAAACCTTGAAGAAACCCAAATGTAAACCCAGTACAAAGAAAACACACTTATACACCACAAAGGTGAAAGTCCAGACAGAACCAGTCACACTTTAGCGTTTCCCTGCATTAACACACCTGACTCGAGCCATGAGCGAACACTCAAGCCATTCTGAAGCTGTATTAGAGCCAGGAAACGCTAGACTGTACCATGATGTGTACTTGGTAACGTGCATAGCTGAGTTTTAAATCACATACTTTCACTTCTTTTGCACGTAAAATAACTTTCTATGTACGGACCTTGAACAGACATGCTTTTAAAATTCAAACGCTAAAAGTTTATGAATAAAATGTACATGATAGATAGTCCTAATGCAACCCGATGTTAGCAGAGAAAATGCATTTGCTTAGCGAGCGGAGTAATTTTTAATTGAACGATCACAGTGAAATGAACGAAGTGAAGCCACCGTACTCTCTGTATGTTAGCGGTGTTTCTTCTCTTCTGTGGTGCAGTTAATAAAGAAACTGCTGAGAAATACACTCCAACGTTCGTCTCTTTTCATGCCGCTTGCTCAGATTTTGCAGTCTAAATGCAGTAGCTATTCAGTGCCAAAAAGTCTTGTGATATGAGATATAGAAGTTTTAGCTGCTGTTCAAATTTGTCATAAAGTTACATTTCCGTCTTCTAGGCGTGGATTTGGACATACATTTGGAATAAAACGCTTGTCTTGATCTGTCCAACACTAAACATTAAACTAAAATTAAAATGAGTTGATGGGGATGAGCTACGAGAGTGACAGGGACAGGAGGACGTGACGGAGAGTATAAGAGTGAAGCAGGAGGAACGTGTGCATCTGGAACATCTTGCACTTACTCTGGCCTTTGGATAGTGTGTCATCTGGATTGTCCTGTTGGTCAGTTAGCGAGAGAGAAAGAAAAACCAAAACAACCACAAGAGCACAACAGGTTACTCACATACACATATACCGGCTCCTACCACTGCATACAGCAACCACAGAGCAGTAGAACTGATCCGACTCGTTTATGAAACACCCCAGTAAGCACTGCTTCATGGCTGTTGTATATGGTGGTGTGGCGCCCCCTGCTGGCCCTGTGCCATGTCGCCCTAACGTTCCTATCCGAACACTTTTCTGTCGTACTTACGGTCCACATCGCTTGTTTCCTGCTCGCTCGCGTCCTTGTTCTTGTAGAAGGGGAACTTGCGGGAAAAGAGGTTCTTTCTACGCTTGTCATTGAGGGACTGCTGAGGACGAGAAGGGAGGAAGGAGGGAAGGAGGGATGGAGGACAAAAAGAAAAAAGGAGAGGGGAGAGAGAGAGGTGTCTGATGTGGAGGAAACAACAACATGACAGTTCAGTGCTGACCTTACGCATCTCAAAAATCCTACATTCCCAGTTATTAAAATCTGTCTGAATGATGCATAAAGTCAGCACAGACCGTAATAAATAAAAGAACCAAATGGACACTCAAAGTTATCACCATGAGCCACACACCTACACGGAGATCAACACAACCAGAGTGAGAGACTGCCAAGCAGGACAAATAGAGAGAGAGGTGAGAAAATGAGATGAGAGCACCAAATGTTTAAGAAAAATAAATAAATTAAACTGCCAGCACTCAAGAAGCTTGAAGCAATCTGGATTTGAAACACAAAGCAATTATTTAAATGGCCACGTTCTTAATTCTCCAAATTATTTTCAAAAAAGGGAATTAACCAGCTTCTGAACATCTTCTAATGCACAGAGAGGTTCACCAACCAATCACATTCTGCTGGTTAAAATAAAGAAAACTGTCATGCTGTAAAACATAAACGATGTAAAGGATTTTAAACTCCTTGTCCTGATATTCTATTTATATAAACTTCATACTGACAGTCATGTTTAATAATGAATAAATTGCTTGATGTGGCGGTCCTCCTCATGTACTGGAAGTTATATTTTATGATCTAATAAGAGTTTGCTTGTTACATGTTTTGCTTTTGGACTCTCATATTAAGGATTTCATCACAAAAAAATAAAATAAATAAATAAATAAAAATCCAGATTTTTGCGGTGCTCATCGAGAATGCCAAACAGAAGCATAATTTATGGTCTTTTAAGGTAATTAAAAAATTTTAAAATATGCAAATACAACAAAAACTATATGAATCTGTATCACAAACAATCCAGATTAGCGCTAGTTAAAATAAAAATTCCTCTAAATTCGCTAGGGGTGAATTTTGATTCACAGGTCAAATGAATTAAACCAGATTAAAATCTGGTATTGCCTGTAAGATGGCAATAATTTCAAATAGTTTCAAATAGTTCACGCATGCAACCACTAATACTACTGCCCCAATAGTACCTCAGAGACACATTATTGTATATGTGCCATATGGAAAGAGGGCACAGGGGCTTTGTGGTTTCGTCAAAAATGTATGTGCATCTGTTACTGATCAGCAATGAACCGCTTTCCTTATCGCCAGCAGCACCACGAGAAACACAAAAGAAACCGCCAGCAGGAACGCGTTTCTGCCTATCAAGCACAAGTGAAAGAATGAAAGAAAGAACATGATGGCAAAAAGATGAAAAAGGAGATAAGAATTCAGCAAGTGGGCAAAGCTATAAATCCTCCTTTTTTTTATTATTATTTTTTTTACTACAGCACTACTATAGGAGTCTTAAAGCTTATTTAGAAGACCATTCTTCATTTTTAATTTTAATTATGATTGAAAATTGAATAAGACAATGTTGTGTGGGGGGGGGGTGCGACATTAAGCAGCAAAACACTTATTACCTTCATCAGGCATTTTAGATTTGTAGAACTACACACCCTGCAGACTGATGATCTACAAACTCTTACAAATTATCATGTGTTTATTATTATCATCTGAGATTTTTCACCATCAAAACCACATCAGTGACAATTTCACATTATAGTAGTGTTCCAGTGGAAATAAAAAAAAACATTCAAGATAATTCATCCAAAGAAAAAAAGATGCACATTTAAACACATCCAGAAAAACAGCCAGAAAGTTCTGTTCCAGTAGTCAGTAGTTTGTATTTGACAGACAGCACAGCATAACACAGGTGAGAGGAGGGGAGGGATAGAGTGAGGGAAGGTGAGTGAGGGATGGGAAAGACGAGTGGTGTACGATAATCGAGCAGTCTGACATCAATGGCAAGTGTATCTGTCCTGTTTTCTGCTCATGCATGCCTGATTGGGAAGTTAGCTTTAGGGTGAATACAGTTTAGGTGCAAACGCTGCTGTTATTGGTGTTACAAAGAACTTTAAATATTGAGTGGGCCAGCAGGAGGCGCTGTTGGACATGCTGTTAACGCATCACATACATTAGTGCATTACAGTACATTGTAAATAATTACTTGCATGAGTTAATACTAAAAACATCAGAAGATAAAACATTCCTGGTGTCAGCTGTTAAAGATTTTCTGATACAGGATTAATAAGAAGCTGTATTTATTACAGTGTTGAAACAAAACCAGTTAAAATGAAACCTATAAAACCAAACTCTAGCCTAAATGTAATTATGAAGCTGCACTCTATCTGAAATTTAACTGTGAAACTATACTCTAGCCTAAATCTAGAAAGCTATACTTCAGCCTAAATGTAATCATGAAGCTATATTCTGGGCTGAAATTAATTATGAAGCTACACTCTAACATACATTTAATTGTGAAGCTATACCCTAGGTTAAATTTTATTAAGAAGCGATACTCTAGCCTGAAATGAATTATGAAGCTATGCTCTAGGCCTAAATTTAATTAGGAAGCTATACTCTAGCCTACATTTTTCATTAGGAAGCTATACTGTATCCTAAATTTAATTATGAAGCTAAACTCTAGGCCTAAATTTATTTAGGAAGTTATACTCTAGCCTAATTATTTAATTAGAAAGCTATACAGTATAATAAACTTTATTAGGAAGCGATACTCCAGCCTGAAATGAATTATGAAGCTATACTCTAAACTGAAATTTAATTATGAAGCTATAATCTAAACTGAAATTTAATTATGAAGCTACACTCTAACATACATTTAATTGTGAAGCTATACCCTAGGTTAAATTTTATTAGGAAGCTATACCCTAGCCTGAAATGAATTATGAAGCTATACTCTAGCCTGAAATGAATTATGAAGCTATACTCTAGGCTGAAATGAATTATGAAGCTATACTCTAGGCTGAAATGAATTATGAAGCTATACTCTAGCCTGAAATGAATTATGAAGCTATACTCTAGGCTGAAATTAATTATGAAGTCATCCTCTAAACTGAAATTTAATTATGAAGCTATATTCTAACATACATTTAATTGTAAAGCTATACCCTAGGTTAAATTTAATTATGCAGCTATACTCTAGCCTAAATTTTATTAGGAAGCTATACTCTAGGTTAAATTAAATTATGCAGCTATACTCTAGCCTAAATTTTATTAGGAAGCTATACTCTAGGTTAAATTAAATTATGCAGCTATACTCCAGATAAAATTTAAATAGGAAGCTATACTTTAGACAGAAATGAATTGTAAAGCTACACTCTACCCTGAGATTCCTTCACTCCTATGTGGATACCCAAAAAATTTACCAGAGAATCTAAAGAGACTTCAATTCAACTGTACTTTATTTGTATTGAGCTTTTAACTTCAAAATGTGTTTAACTTTAAACTTCAAGTGTGTTTTCCATTCCTGTGTGAATGCCTGTATGCTGAGGTGCACTTACCCCTTTATCTCGTGATTTAGAGTTGAACTTGACTGTTTTTAACCTTGCTCTCTCTTTTTTCTCCACTCTGTAAGGGACAGAAAGGTCATATGTCACTAAACTATAATACACTAATGCAATACAACGGTCATTGATAGACTGATCATCATGTTGGCCTGCAGTTCACAAAGTCATGTGAACTACATGATTTTTACGATCATGGTGGTCACTATTGAATATGAATGGTACTTCCAATTTATGTACTACAGCTCAGAGGGTTTGGCCTTTCCGGACAACCCCCCATACCCAAAAGAATTTTTTTTAAACCTTTCTAATTAACTATATATTGTAAAGGGAAAACACAAAACAGGAGGAATTTTATATCTATACACACGTTTTCACACTTTCAAAACCTGCAAGAGAACCCTTGTAAACGTCATGAAGGGTTTTTGATTCAGGAAGTCGTTAATTTCCTAATCTAAAGCCCTGAAGCATACTTAATGACAATTCAAAAGTTGACAAATTAGAAAATGTTAATATGATATGTAATTGAATCTACAGTTTAATTCCGGTTGGGAACTGCAGGTGGAAAATTCAGGAATTAAAAATCTATTTTGCACACAAGAATATCTGTTTTGTGTTTTTTTTTTTTTTTTTTGGTTAAATACTACTCCACTTTCAAATGTTGGAAGCCTTCCAAGCAACTGTATTTTTCTAATATCTTACTAGTTGGATGAAAGATGCGAAATAAATTTGTGACTAAGGGGGTTTGTGCAGATGGTACGTCCCAAACAACAATGTAACTTTCAAATTCCCAAGAAGTAAGTTGGTAAAGATGGCCGGCTCATAGTGTAATTATTACAAGCTAGTTTACGTCTGTGAAGCCTGACCTCCGTTTGCTGGGGATGACTCCCATCTCTTCGACCTCACCATCTGCGGTGACCTGTCTCGCCTGCCACCACTCATCATCGGAGGCGTTCACCACGTGCAGGATGTCACCAAATTTAAAGTTCAGGCCCTGACTGGGGAGGCCGGAGTCCTTGGTTTTATCGTAGTCAAACAGTGCCCTAGACAGAAAAACACCACACCATGAGGGGTCACAATAAAGCATCGCCCGGTGGACTGAGATTTAAAAATCACAACCTTGAGCGTTATTTTTATATCATTATATTCATCATTGAGTTTTCGTAGTTGGCAGCTCCTTTTATTTGAACAGACTTAACAAAAAATGTTCTGTCTGAAAATTTCTGGAACAGAAAGGTCTACGGCAGCTTAAAGACAAAATCTTGTTTATGTTTGTAAGGCTCACAAGTGCTGCAATACTGCTATTATTGTAATATTGTCCAGATATCGCACGTGGAAACCCATTAATGGATTTCTTGGGCATCCAGAAAGACAAATTGATCACGCTCAAGCTCAAGTTAATTGAAGAGGGTGGATAGCGCTTTCGTCTGAGTGTGTTACGCCTCCTAAGAGCAGCAATTCGCAAAGATGCGATCAGATGGTTTCACGTGTCTAGGAGGACGCATGCGTTAGCCTTCATGCCCCCGGCCTATAGGTGGGAACTGATGAGCGACTAAATTTAGAGCGAAAACGTGCGGAAGAGGAAGGATGAGATTTTGGTTTTCAAAAAAAAATAAATAAATAAAAAGAGGACACTGGGGGCAAGATGGTGGCATGGGGCAGACGGACATCCGCAAAATAAATGGCGACTGTAGAAAGCACAAACCAAATCCTTTGGGATATTTCAATTCTGACCAGACACATTTTGCAAATCCCAGAAAAAGATGACATGTCTGGGAAAACGAGGATGTATGGTCACAAAATATTCTAAAAGGTATTTACCTGGAAGAGGGAAAAAAACTCAGATAAACAGAATATTTGCTGAATGAACGTACAAAATTGTAGCAGGAGTGGGCGTGGCTTAGTGAGAGGGCAGTGTTTAGATGAGCTACAGGTGTAACGGGACAGGTGGGACAATGAAGGCCCGTTCTCTCCGCGTATAATGTGATTTTTCTTTCTCTTCCTGAGCAGTGAGCTAAGTGTGTGTGAGACAAAGCAGGATGTGATGCGCAAGTTATGTGAATTGAAGTGTTTTAAGTTAGTGATGGACTATTTTGTGATCTTCTCTTGTTCCACATGGCATGAGGCTGATATTTACACTTACATGCTACATAAATAATTTAAGCCATGATTGCTTTCCTTAATTACTTATCCTTAAGGCGAAATGTTTTATAATAAAAAAAAAAAAAAAACTAAAAACACTAAGCGGCAGTTTGAAGTTTGATCTCACTCTGAAGTGTGTGTGTGTGTGTGTGTGTGTGTGTGTGTGTGTGTGTGTACGCGTAACATGCCTGACATATAGTGATCTCTTCTGACTGGTCCTCAGGGAACCGGACCCGGAGCTGATACTGCTGTTCATCATCTGTTCCCGCAGGTCATGGATCTTCGCTTCAAAACGGCTATACTCTGCAACATACACACACACATCTGTAAAACACAATGTTATGACTTATAGTCTCTGTTTGTACGGTCTTCAGTTTAAGGTTTTTAGTCTAAGGTTAGAGAAGAGTGTGCCGATGGCATTTTTCCGTTACCAGAACTTTTGGCGCTAAACAAAATAAAAATGTGTGTGTCACATTGGCCACTGGTTCAATACCAAATATTCCAGCTGTGCAACTTTTGTTAACTGCCCAGGACTAACATCAATAGGAGCTAATGGTACTTGGGGCGGGGCTAGCAGGACTGTGGTTTGTTACATAATGTTCAAATGTAAATAAAAACAAACAAATAAATAAGAAAGGATAACCTGGGGCTTGAGGCTAGTTGACAGTTGTGGTGTTTGGAAATGATTATGTTTGAAAGTAATCACATGTTATTTTGACCACATGAAGTGCCACTTTGATAGAGATTTACTGTACTGGTTAATGATGCTTTATTTTCTTCAGCAATCATTTATCATTAAATCTGTATTACGTTGTTCACATTATTGAGTCTGTGTGTTACTGATAAAATCTTCCCGTTAGTAATTTCACTGCAGATGATATAAGCTGATTAGATCAGAACAGGCATATCAAGCAGCAGAGGTCAAGAGCGGTTCGCCTGCATGCAGAGCTTTGTAGGGTTTTGTAGAGAGGCTTCACACATGGTCAGTGTCGTAACACTGTTGAGGCTTTTAATGCTCAGGAGGGTGTGGACGCTTATACGAACCTCTTCATTTAAAAAAAACAAAAAAACCAAACAAGAGTGAAAGAGACACACAAAAGACAAAAGCCTCTTTCACACTCTGAACCTGGGTCATTATCAGCAGTCTTCAATAGTAATGTTCAGCGTTTG
>JAQQZR010000018.1:15080083-15085193 GCA_030068235.1 Notoglanidium macrostoma
CGGAATAGGACCAAATTCGGAATATGCTAATGGAAAATGCTGTTTACATGACTCGTATCGAATTCCAAATACTGTCATATTCGGAATGATAGTGGAATATTAGCAATATAAATCCTATAATTCCAAAAAGCAAGGAAATAAAATGCAAATAAAATGAAATAAATCAAATTAGAAAAGATATTACAGATCTTAAACCTAAAGCCTTTTTTGGATTTTAAAAATGTTTACATCCGTAACTGCATCCTTAAAATACGCATGTACTTTAATAACTATTAGGGTATTTGGTTTTGCAGTACAGCTACATTTAACCCCTAAATACCCATGAATCTTGTAACTACACATCTTTCCTATTTGACAGTACTTATAAATAATTAATATTAGTTAATTATTAATAGTAGATACTGAATAATATGCTTTTTGATGAATGACTGAATAATGAATCAAGAATGTAAGGGATTAAAGAGCATGAAAAAGGAGGGGGAATGAAAGGACTGGTCATTTTTATCAGCTACTTGTTACTGCCATGGAGTAACCATGGAGACGGTCAGTAATACAGCACCAACCATAATTCATATGTGTCGCTTTAATCAGATCACCTCTAGCTGTGTGTTCATCCTATTCAGGAGCTGGCGATTTATTTACCTTATTTTTTTTCCATTTAAATGAATTACTACACATCATTAGAATAATCTTGTTCACGCAATCGCTGACGAGACCGAGGTGTGGACGGATGAGAAGTTAGCATATATTTTACTGAAAACGAAACCACGTGACGCGGACCAGATACGATTTAGTGAATGTCTTGGAAAGGATTACATCTGACCAAATATCATCCTGCTTTTATAAAACACATGTAATTTTAGGGGTCGGGAGGAGAGCCGATGTGATGTTGTATAAAATGAAACATTAACCTTGATGGCTGAGTGCGCGCTATAAGGGCGCTAATGATATTTGAAGACGTTTCTACGATACACAGTACGCGTAACGTTTAAATTGAAATGATTACACTTCTGTAACTTTGTCATTAGTTTAAAATATATTCTTGATTAATTAAAAAAGAAAAAAAAAAAAAAAAAAAAAAAAAAAAAAAACTCAGTTTAACAAGAACAAAAAATTTTAATATGTTACAATATTAAATAGTCAGTATGAAATTTCACTGTCAAATCGACTGCTTCCGAACAACTATGTTAATTTTATTTTTTAAGAAAAACTCAAATTGAAATGTTAAAATAAAACACGATATTGCCGATATCTCAAAAAAGTATCATGATATCGAAATTACATTGTCATATTGGCCAGCCCTAGTGCACTGAAGACTGAAAGGAAACAAGCTTTTTGATGAATGATAGAGCGAGACAGACAGAGAGGGAGACGGAGACGGAGATGGAGAGAGAGAGAGAGAGACTGGACACGAGACAACCGCAGACCTGTTATCTCTTCTTTGTTTAGCCTGGATAACCTGAGGAAGATGATATGGCAACCGGATACACCCGACTGATGGAGTGCTCAGCGAGAAGGGCATCAATAATGCAAAGCTATGAATGTGATGCGTTATGCTGCCAATGTGGAACAACTCCAGTTAGACGGAAATGGCTTAAAACGTTATACATTCCCAAGCACAGTCGGAATCATGCTTTTCGGTCAGCTTTATTTTACATATATAGGTAATAATAGTAATACCTACACCTGCCTGTACATAATATAATCTAGCTTTATTAGCAAGGTTTAATATGAGGATTGACAAAGGGCTGTTGTGCGCAGCGAGTGAACACTCATCCCCACATTCCACACTTGTCCCAAGGACTCGTGCAGGAGGACCAAATTGATGGCTGGAGTGCGTGTCATTTTCCGAGTGACAACTGCTCGATTCTATTATCGCACAGCGGCAAGAGTCACTCTGTCTGAAAGCATGGATAAACTGTAGTGACCTTGAGCTCCAGAGAATAAGAGGGAAAGAGGAGGGGCGTGAGAGAGAGAGAGAGAGAGAGAGAGCGATGGGGCAGAATAGGGAGTCTCTCTCGTTCTTGCTCCCTCTGCAGATACTGCCTCGCCTCTCCTCGCGAGCGCCAATAAATCTTTCATAACTTCATCTCATGTCTTTCTGCACCAGAGAAAGAGACATGAAAAATGCAAAGCAGGGGGGAAAAGAGGTGAGAGAGGGAGAGCAGATAGACACACAGGCTATAATTCTAAACAAAATACAACATAAAAGATACAGTTGCTGTTTCCAATTCAAAATGTAAACACACAACGCTTCTTTACGGTGCAAGAGGCGGAGCTTTCTGAGCTGACTGACCGATGGCGAGCAGAGACGCCATCTTGTTCTAGTTTGTCGGTTTTGTTTAAGGTCTGTAACCGAGCCTGAGGCACCACAGAGACCAGAGTTTCTCTTCCAAACTGATTTTTGGATAGCTGGTGGATAACTAACCGACGCGACGTTTAAGACAGTGAAGCTTATATTAAACACAAGGATGGAGATGGACACTACCTGGGCAGGTCGTCGTCCCCTTGCGGGGTCTTGGGCGTAGGGGAGAAGCGTCCAGAGGAGGATGGTGGGAGTGCCTGGTTCAGGAAGTTGGGGGTGTTGATATGGTTCTCCATATGTTGGGAATAAGCTGAGGGGGGGGGGGAAAAACAGGAAATTAAATGATGAAAACTTTTAGATAATAGATACTGTGAGATCAATGGATCCATCCATCCATCCAACTCAGTTTATTCATCCAGTCAAATTCATCCATCATAAATCCAAATAATCCGTCTACCCTTCTCTCTATATACATCTGTTTATTCACATCCATCTCCCCAAATCCATCCATCCTTCCATCCATCTACCCAAATCTCTCCTTCCAGCCTTCTCACCAAATCCATCCATCCCAACAAAAAAATCCTTTCATCCATCTACCAAAACCCATCCATCATCTGACCATTTATCCATCCAGCCATCTGTCTAATCCATCTACCCATTTCCCTAAATTCATCTACTCAACATCCACCTCCCAACATTAATCTTTCTATACTTCTAACCAAATCCATCCATACATCCATCATCCCCAAATCCATCCTTTCATCCAGCTACACAAATCCATCCATCATCCAACCATCTATTATTTCACCCATCCATCTACCTAAATCCATCCTTTCATTAAAAAAATCTATTGTTCAATTCACCCATGTCCCTAAATCCATCCTTCTAGCCATCTACAGAAATCTGTCCACTCAAATGTATGCAGTCATCAAACGTCCTACATCACCACATGAAACTTCCTACTTCAACCATTCCTCCATCTATACAATCATCTATTTTACCTTTTATCTATTCAATGCATTCACCACTGTAATCCATCCGATGCAGTGTTTGTGCATTAACAGTGGCGCATGTAGGAGTAATCGGTGCTGATGTTCAGTACCACTCACAGTTAGTGACGTCAGGAGGGGCAAAACTGTCGTTCATGAAGACACTATTGGGTTTGGCCACTTTCAGATACACCACGTCTGTAGTGTTTTTCAAGGCAGTCACGCCATTCTCATGGGTCACCTCCTCCAGACCCACGCTGTTGACCTAACACACACACAGGCAGCATGATAAGAACAACGGACAGCTTCTCAAATTCAATACGATTCCAGCAGCTTCGGCGATCGACTTACAGCCAGGAGTTTGTCTCCGATCTGTAGCCTGCCGTCTTTGTGTGCGGCGCCTCCTTCGATGATCTTGGTGACGTAGATGCTGTTGTCTCCTGGTATGTGCTGATTGCCTACACCTCCCGCTATACTGAAACCGAGACCTGAGACATACCGAGACATGAAAAATAGGAAGGAGTTGAGTGATGACGCTTATTGATGTCAAAGTGATTTTGTATTTGTGCCAGCACTGAATGAAGCCTTGAGTGAAATTCAGCAAGATGTGAGATTCATCTCCTAAATCTACAGTGCCAAAAAACGTCGACTGACTTTTGATTTGAGGAAAAGATTTGAGGAGTTGTAGTGATGACTGTTAAAATAAAAGGAAAATAAAATGGATAAACAGGACGCCGCCGCCGTCATCAAGCATGCCGAGAGTATAGGATGGGGAGGAGGCAGGGGACACAGCTTCCATGGCAACTGCTTTTTGGTGCAGTTAACGGAGGAACACTGTGGCGTCATTCGCGTGAGATCTCCCGAGAATGAACGAAAAAAAAAAGGAAAGAACGAAAAACATTGTTCTTTTAAAAAAAACAAAACAAAAAAAAAAACCAAAAAAAAAAACAAACACACAACAGGACCTTTTAAATGAATGATTGTACGGAGGCCTATGCCGTCTTTTCTGCTTAAATTGCTACATTTATATAGGATAAGTTTAGGATTAAGGGAAGAGCGGTGTTTTATTTTATTTTGAAACCAATTATGTATAAAGTATAAAAAATGATTATATATGACCAGCTTTAGCGCCATCTTGCTACAAAACAATGCACTACAATGTGCGCGTACAATTGTGCCAGTAAAAGCACTAGCTCTTTCACTGGGACAGATCTGCGTCCCGCTTACTCACAAACAAGAGCGTACCTTTAGGCCCTTTAACCAGTTTGATCTCGACGATTTTCTCCGAGACGGATTTCCTCCTCCTGACGTACAGCCTGACCAGTGATCCGGCCTCCTTCAGCGCCTCCACCGCCTTGCTGTGCGTCACATCCCGAACGTCCACCTCGTTGACACGCAGGATAACGTCGTTCACCCTGCCAGAAAAAAAGGACTCTGAATACACACGCGTCTTATAATTTATTTAATTTACATCGGAAGAAATTTTTCCACCATCGTTATCGATCGATAGAATGATTTTACAGGACGGGGTCACGAAAGTTCAGACACAGACCTCTATTCAAAAACATATCAAACACACACTCGGATGCTTTAAAAGGCCTGACCCCTTTACAAAACAGGTTCTTCCCCTCGGACAGACTAAATGTCAACGTGTCCTCATCACTGTCCGCGTTCAGCTCCACTGTGTCCCTGCACTCCTGCAGCTTTAATGAGCCTCTGACAGAACGCTCAGACACACTACTCTCCCTTACACACACACACACACACACACACACACACACACACACACACAGAGACAATGTCTGATTTCCTTTTT
>JAQQZR010000018.1:15087507-15106419 GCA_030068235.1 Notoglanidium macrostoma
AGTGGGAGAGAGAGGGAGAGGGAGAGGGAGTGGGAGAGAGAGAGAGAGTGGGAGAGAGAGTGGGAGAGGGAGAGAGAGAGAGAGTGGGAGAGAGAGGGAGAGAGAGAGATAGAGTGGGAGAGAGAGAGAGAGGGGGAGAGAGAGAGGGGGAGAGAGAGAGGGGGAGAGAGAGAGAGAGTGGGAGGGAGAGAGAGAGGGAGAGGGAGTCATAAGTCATAAACCTATGACTGCTGTGTGATAGGCTGTTAGAATTATCCCTAGAGTAAAATGTCCAAAGTTTATCATCGTTATTGACACATTTGGAGATCGTTTTATCACCCGGCACTTTTAACATCTTGGGTGATTTTGCATAAAATGGTTTAACTACAAAATTGTACTGTATAAAGACGGTGATATTGGATTGTTATCAGTATCTGACTTTGATATCAGAAAAGAAAACGTGCTATGCACCATCTCTATTATCTACTATTCAGTGTACCGTGATTGTTATTCAGAGAAAACGCAACATTTACCCAGATGAGCATTACGGGCTCCAACACACTAAGCTAGCGAACTTGGATTGGCTCCTCACGGATGATGCACACCAGGAGATTCGGACAAACCTGTACTACTGATTATTATTACGGATGCCAAATCATGTTGTTCCGGTTCAGGAGCCTATCACGAGCATGAAACGTCCCACTCACCCTCTCCAGCGTAATCTCCTCATACTCGTAGTCGGCTTCTGTGCCATTCACCTGCAGGACAAAAACACACAGATAGAACACATTAGATCCAAATGAGCACCAGCAGTCACAGCTCACACTTTTATGAACAATCTGACCAGCACAAAGCAAGCGGCGAGGCAAATGGGGCGTAAAAAAATCCAGTCATTTCAGATAAAAGCAAATGTCCGTTATCAAAGCCAGGCTTAAAAATAGACCTACAGCACAATGCTGCTCATAAAATGAGAGTGAGCGGTGATAATGTTCGGCTCTATGTTCTAGCACCAAACTGGAGTCATTCCTGCCCATGCTACAGACGAGATAACGCCCAAGGCTAATCCGCTGGAGCTTCCAGAAAGGAAGATTAAATACAAACAGAAATAATTTGATACTTAGTGAAGGACATCAGTATTTCTTAGTGACTAACATGGACAATATTCAACTCTTCTCGGACACACCTCCCAATGGAGTCATCGTATTTCTACACTGGCTATGTTCTGCTTCATAGCGTTACCGCCATCTACAGGATTTTAAAATGTATGGCGATGAGAGTGTTGAGCGCAGACTTGCACCGAAGCCGGATGCGGATGATCCGCTCCGAAACGTATCGTGTTCTTCCTTCATCCTGCCACCAAGTTTCATGAAAATCAGGACCGTGGCTCTTGCGCAATCCTGCTTAAAGTCAGACAGACTAACTAACAAACCACACTGAAAGCGCAGGCTCCTTGGCAGACGGAACTCATGTATGGCTGTTCATGAAAGGTTAATATTAATATAAATAATTCAACATGGTAAATTGGATTTCCATCCAGGTTACAGAAATGGAGCCACTGCAATGAAAATCTCTATTTTATCTCCCATAATTCAAATAGACTCATGCGTGTATGAAAGCAAAAGAGGTGTGTGTGTGTGTGTGTGTGTGTGTGTGTGTGTGCGTAAGAAAGCAGGTTTATTCACTCCATGATAACTGGACGATAAAGTCATTCCTGTATTCCTACAAAGCGGTGCTAATGACAGTAATGATAGCAGAGCAGCAGAGGCCATCACACACACCCACGCGTGTGATCGTGCACACACACACACACACACACACACACACACACACACACACACACACACACACACACAACCATGCATCTACTCAACAGGACCCAGATTTTTAGCTCCAGAAGCAGCATAACGTTGATTGATTAAATTTATTAAAATAATATGACGAGAAATAGTATGAGCTAAATTTTTAGGCCCCTTTTTATAAACCTATCATTTTTACACGGCTTTGCTACTCGATTCTGTTCGGCGTTCCGTGCTTGTTATGAATAACAGACCGTCGCTAAGGACAGTTCTGATCATAGTCTCTGGAGGAGCACGGCCAATCATATCGATCTGCAGGAAGAAGTCTGGGAAGGGTACTGGCTTTAATAATAAATTCATAACGTCAATTCATTCGCGACACAACGTGTAGAAGAAAAAATAGGTAATCCGTCAGAAAACACAACAGAAGATTTTTTTTATATTCGTTCTAATGTTCAGTTCACGTACACGCTCGCGCTAAAGAAATTAGCCAGCTGTACGTCCGAGTCAGAGCTTTCTTACAAAACGCACAGAATAATCGTACAATTTCACTTAACAAAAGATGAGGCTTAACGGGCGTTAATGGAACCCGACCAGACCGGAGGCTCGAGCTGATGATGTAAAGGAGGAGGAACGGCAGAGCCGAGTGTGATTTGAAGAAACCAACGAGATTGAGTGCAATCAAGTTTTGGATTTTATACTTAACACTAAACAAGCATCTCTCCTATGAAAGATTTAATATTTAAGGCAATCAAAAATCAATAACTACCGAATATGGAATAACCCACTTTGCGTTTTTTTTTTTTGTTTTTTTAGGAAAACAATCAAGCACAAAGTGAGGTCATGAAGCCGTTACACTTCACACGCCGACGCTGATCACGTTCCGGTCACATCCTGACATGTCTTATTCGTCTTATACCACAGAAGCTTGAGATTACAGTTAGTCTCTGTTGAAGAAAGACATTAATACTTTTCACCCTGGATGAGGCAGGAAACTACAGGCTACGGAGTTCTTTTACACTTTTATGAAACTAAGAAACAAAAAAGCAGGAAGTAATAAAACGGCGCGTGATCTTTTTTTAACAGTAGATCTTACAGATACAGAGATGCTCAGACTGCCGAGGTCACCGTCACGTCTTGGCTGAATCGCTGCAGGTGCACTGTACATGTTTAGACGGGTGTAGCGTCAATCATGACCGATCACTCCTGCTTCTGAACACAATTAGCACACGGAGACCAATTACAGGAACCCAATTATAAAAGACAAAAGGCGCCAATTCCCCCAGGCTCAGTGTGGTACTCGGAGGCGGTGCGTCGCTGCTTCAGCACAACAGCCAACCTGAGGGCTCCGTGTGTGTGCGCGCGTGTGTGTGCGCGCGCGTGTGTGTGTGTGTGTGTGTGTGTGGGGGGGATGTAAGAAAAGCACTCAAGCTCCCTAAAGACGCAGATTAAAGACGGATCTAGCCTTTCCCCTCTGCAGAAAGTCTCGGGGGACGCTGCAGTGCTGCTGTGGAAAGCTGAGAGTAAAGGAGAACGCTGCGCGGTAACTGCGAGAGACGATAATTCTTCATGCTGTGCTAATAAACCTCTGAAACCGGAGACTCAATCGAGGCTGGCGATTACACGTTTACCTTTTACTTTGTTTCCGATATGTTTCACAGCGCTCAGTAACCGGGTGTTTCCTAGAAGACGTTCAGACCAATCAGAGACAACCAGTGGTGAGCTAATTAAAGCAACACGTTGTTTTTCAAATGGATGGATTCTTACTCCCAAGGGGTACTTGGAGCTAGTACAGGACTGAAAAAAAATTAAATGGAGAAAAAAAAACAAAAAAACACAACCACATTTACCTCATTGGGAACAACTGAAAAAAAGATGCTGGTTTTCATTAAAAAAAAAAAAAGAAATCACGCTATGTGGACACATCCTTAGGGATAACGTACAGCAAGTCGGTCATTATTGCAGAATAAACGCCAGCAAAGTGATGCATGACCCTGACAAGAAGCGGGGGAGTCCTGAATCACTCTGATGGGGTTTATTTCTCAATAATGACCAGCTGGCTGTAAAATATCCTGCTTATTATAGGACCACTTACTAAATAAATCAATAATGTGATGCAAGATATTGATTTCAAAATAGTTTTATTGATTCAAAATCAATAAATAAATCCTTTTTTTTTTTTTAAATGGAGAAATTGTATCACTTCCACTAAAGACGTGGTCCGTAGCGACGGCCTGTTATACAGAAATAAATAACCGAGCGTGGAATGCCGTAATCGGCCAATCAGAATCGAGTATTCAAATGAGACGCGCTGCGACGAAAGCGTTATGGAATTGAACACTAAAACAAATGGAAATTTAAAACTATGTAGAGAAGGATTAAATTAAATGACATTAAATAAATTAAAGGGAATAAGAAAAAAAAAAAAAACTAAAGCTTTTACGCCACTAAACAGGTACTGGGCTTTAAAGAGCGTAGTCAAAAAAGCACAAAAAAAAAAAGTAGCGTCAGCTCATTATACTGCTGTTCACGTCACTTCTGTCCAAGTATTTAATCACCTTCTCAAAAATAAAGTATTGAAATGAAAATCTGTGACTGTTTTCTCTTCCGCAAAATGCTTTAATACCCCAAGCAATGACTTAAACACATGTACAAGTGGGTGAGATTTCGGCAGCACATTTTTGTATAAAAAAAAAAAAAAAAAGAATAAATAAACTCACATATGGGGCTGAATCCAGGCTTTCCGTGTTCACCACGACAGGAGGAGGATTTGCCTGGAGGAAAGAGCAGCACAGTTAAACATCCATAAGATGCACGATGTGTTCAGTTTGTAGTGGACGCGCCGACACCCAATAACCAACATCCTAATACATTATTCACAGTGAGACTTGCTCTCCTCATAGCGCTACAAACACCAACTCTGGCACGCGCATGAGATTAACACCTGCACATACTGCATGATATTCTCATGGCGCAGGAAATGCAGCATTAGTGGAGAAGGAATGCTTCTCAATTCAGTTCTCAAAACGGCCTAAATTAGATCCTCCGTTTTATTCATTTCCTTTGGCACTCAGACATGTGTGAGATCGAAGCTTGTTTTTTCTGGAGCCGCTACATCCTCGTCAGGCGAGCAGTGGGATCAACAGAAAAATGACCAACAGAAAGAAAGGAGAGTGGGTGAGAGAAAGGAGGGGAAAAATAGGAGAAATGGATGAAAAATAAAAAGACCTGTGACGTCGGTGAAGGGATGACCGCGGCCTCCGCAGGGACAGGCGAGATTGGGATCACGGGGATTATGGGAGTGGAGGGAGGGGTGGCATCTGTCTGCTGAACAGCATGGGGAAGAGGTCAGGTCACACACATACACAAAACAAAACAAAAATATACACCAGGGCAATGGGGATGGGAGAGTGCATTTGTATTTGCATGTATTCGTACATGTGTGGTAAATCCCTGTGTGTGTGTGTGTGTTGGGCTGTGATGCTACACATTGACGCACACTGTGGAAAAAAAATCGGACTTGTTGATGCTCATACATAAGTGGAGAGATAATCCTGAAGAAATCAGCCATACAACAAAGACTGACTGGACAACGTTTAAAAAACAAACAACAAAAAAACAACAACCCCACATACATACAGTGCAATTTTATGACACCTTGTTTTTTGGCCATTTTAGCTCAGGTGATGAGACGGACACCGATACGGGTGATGCTGATAACCAGACGGAGATAATCATTTCCATTGTGAACCCATCATTCTTTACACTTTGGCACTGGAGGCATGTTGGAGTGTTTAAAACAGTGTTAAGTGGTGGGGTTAAACCAGAACATGTCATCCCAAACAAAGGCGAAATTTAGCTCTCGTCAATGGCATCGATTGGAACCCTACTTTAGCGTTCCCCGTTATGACTTGCCAGGACAAAATTCCAGCAAATTCTGGTGATTCGTCTGTTCCAAAACATCCACTTAACTAATGAGGTTAATCAGGCGGCTTTGATGAGAAATGGTCAAATTTGGCTCGACTTTGCGCCACAGGTCCAAATAAAAACAGAAATGATTACCATGTTCTACGAACCTTGTTATGTCTCATATTAAAGGTTAGGAAGGAAAGGAAACAAGTCTACTGAAAGAATAAGGTAGAGAAAAAGTTTTTTTTTTTTAATTCATCTAGGTTCCTAGGTTCACCCCCAGCTCTGAGCCCAACACTAACCACGGCATAAGACGTGGCTGCGTGAGGCAGGTGTTGCTCAATGAGCCACCACATGAAACTGTACAGGCTACTGCTAATTCAGCAGTAGGTCAGGCACCTGGGCCAGACGGGATTTCCCCATGTTCCTCAAATGGATTTGCTGGCAACAAACATACAGAAGGAAAAAAAATAAAGCTTGGCTACTGCGTTGAATACAGATGTAGCCCCTTAGTGCCAATAATCCTGTTTGTCAAGCCACTCAAAATCACTTTACACTGGGTTTAAAAATGTGTCTTGGCTGATCAGATCACAAGTAAACAGCACTAAAAATAAAAAGAAAAAAATGCATGAACCAAGACACATTTAAGTCATTCTCTCAAAGCACTTTCAGACGTGGTCTGGGACGCATTTGACCACATATCTATGCATACCCTTGGGATCCGCAGTCCCTTTGCTCATCATGCTTCCTATGGAATTAAACAATCTGGTGTCGAGCAAAGGAGAATCAGTTCCCATCAAAAACACCCACTTTAATAGTCACACCCCAAAGGAGAACGTCATCGAGTGGATTCAACAAACAAAAGCCTGGTGCAACCCAAAACAATCTCAAAAAGTCAAATTCTGGAATTTTGCAAGTCTGTGTTGCCCCATAAATATATCCATGAAGGCCAGAGATTTTGCAAGGTTCTGCTGTTCAAATACAGTTTTCAAGACCATGGAAGTCCAGAGCTGGTGTTTGAATCTACGGTTATGTCTACTGAATGGAATAAGGAACTATTTGCACGATACCATAAATGGCATACTAACAAAATTTTAAAATCAGACCAAAAATGCCTTTCCTAACACCCACAAGCAGAGACGACAAACAGAAGCACACCAACCAAAGGCGAAACTCCAAAAGTCCTACTAGGAGTCAATCTAGAGCTTGTGGTCTCTCGCATACCTTCTCAAAAGCCACTGAAGTCCAGAGCAGGTGCTCTCTAGTGGAAAAGCTCTGCACTGGGCTGCTCACTTTAGCTGTACTCTTCGTGGGACTCTTCTTCACACTGTCCCGCAGGTTCAGAAACTTGGTCTTGCTCTTACCGGTGTTGGTGGGCAGCATGGAAGAGCTGTAGCAGACAGAGTGGGCAGGGTTCGGCTGGGGAACAGGCGCCGGTATAAGTTGAGACTGAGCGGGTTGTGGTCTAAAGCTTAATTTTGAATTCTTCACATCTGGAATTCCACCATTGGCTCTTCGGGAGGTATAATCCGTGCTGGAGTGATAAGTGGTCATTCTCGGGGATTAGAGAGAGAAAGGTGAAACAGTATTCAGTAATGCTGAGGATGATTTGCCGCTGCATAAAAAATAAAAATAAAAAAAAAAGTTGTCAAGAATCTGAAGAGCCTTGGGAAACAAATATGCCGACGAGAATCCAATCCAGTTTCATGGATTGTTTCAGCTGTGAATAGGTCGTATAGTCATTCCTTAGCATCTAGCACTTTTGTGTCTCTCGTGCTCATCTCCTCGTGTTCGTGCCAATTAGCGAGCTCCAATAGGCACAGCCAAGAGAGGCTGTGGGGCTTTTTCCTGGCATGAATAATCAATGGTGAGCTCGATTTCACATCCACACAGCCAACTCGCACAAACACCCTTGCCTGTACATGTGCATGGGATCACGGAGTGTGGCGTGTGTACAGCATACTCTTAAAGCCAGGATGGCTCTCTCTAAGCTTGTTTACTCATTCAACAGACAAGAATGTATAAAAATCTAGGCCGCTCAGATTTGCTTTTACAGATTTTGAGAAACACTTTCATTCTGGTATCAGTGCTAATCTGAACACACAAACCCACAAAACGCCACATTCCTGGCAGTGTCAGGGCCTTGATGACAGATGGCTTGTCACCGTGTGTGGATCCAAAGGCTATTTACACCGGGTAAATTATGAATGGAGAGATAAATAATACAGCAACAGCCGAGATAGTGTTGACATGACAGCTCGAGTTATTGGACCGGAGAAGACGCGAGTCCGGATTTGATGAGCTCTGATGAGACAAGGTGAATTTTTAACTTGGTGAATGCTTGAAGGTTGACGCAACAAACCGTGCAGAAAACATCTCAAGGTTGAATTAGAATTAAGATCAGCATTTCCCATTCCAAACAATTCGTTATGTGAATATCTGTGAATGTAAAAGTTGGTATGTTCAAGTGGCACCGCCACATTGATATACATTCCATACGCCAGCGGGAGAATAAAAACCTAAATCTAAATCCGGACTTCATGAGGATTAGGACGACGCCCTTGGCAGTCTGTTTCACGCCAGCAAATAATTAAATTCTAGTGCCATCTAGTGGCATAAATGCAGTGTGAAATTGTGCCTTACTATTGGTGAATCCAAGGATGCTACGATTTACTAACGACTTTTAATTTTTATTTAAAAATAGATTAAAATCAAAGTAGCTTTTGGGATTTGGAGGAAATGTTTCTAAAGGTGAACTAAAGCAACATGGGACTTCGGATCTATGATTACAGTCAGTTAGTGGGTATATTCTGACTTATGGGATTAAAAAAAAAAAAGTGTGGTGCTGGCAAATTCTACATAAGAGGGGACCACGCCAGTGTTTACCTCTTAACAATATCCGTAACATGAGCACAAATAGCAGGGAGGTGGTTATTTAAAAGCTTTGCGGGACACATATTAAGGACACCTGGCCTTACAAGAATCAAACTGAATTCTATGGGGCCTGCAGAAGCTGTGCTGAAAGTGTTACATTTTCAATTTTGCTTTAAAAGCCATTCATTAACAATTTGCACCCCTCAGCAGAGGTCAGCCAAGAGGTCAGCAAGTTACGGATAATCTAGAACAGAGTCCCAGGATTACCCCAGCAATCATGAATCACGCATTTGAGAATATTAATAGGATTTAGCAGCTCCCAAGGCATTATTACACATAAATCGAATGTTGCACATAGATTAGTGACACGGACACTGAGAGAAGACATTCTCCGCTGCCTCTCAAGTCGTTAACCTTTAGCTCTAAGGGCACAGGGATCTTTGTAAGATGATTATGAAAAGGTTACAAGAATATACCGTGCGAGGCTAAGTCACTGATCGAGTTCTTAGCGGAATATCACAACAGAATGGCAAGATTGAATTCTTCTGGCATTTAGAAGGTAAATAACATAGTGCAGTCGAGATTAAAATTCAGTTCAGCTGAGAAACATTTGAGTATTACCAATGCATAATTTTGACTGTCAACATAAAGTGAAAAAGGACTTGGTATAAAAATTCAGTTAGCCCAAGTGTAACGCATGCACAAAAGGAATTTGTAGAAGCAGACCGAATTCCAGATGTTCATGTTCGATGTTGTTGCACCTTGCACAGACTTTAGTTAAGTACAGACGTGTCAACCCTCCACTGATGTGCAAAGACCTGTACCTTGGTACGGAACTCGAGTTTACATTTAGTGATTTACATTTAGTAAGCCTTTAAGATGAATTACGCCCAATGATTTGGATGATCGACCAAACCAAGAGACAACTCTGATGAATAAAGCAGTATCCTTTCTGAAATGATGCAAGACACTCGCAAGTCGTGCAACTGACATCGTACATTTAGTCTTGCATGTTACTATGACATCTTGCATAATATGAGCGAGACACCTGGAAAGAGTCAATAAAATATGAGGATGGAAAACAAATTCACTTCTGATCAATCTCGCTAGCTGAACACTTGATCAGTAAAACCAATCGGGAAGGCAACAAGTCTCCAAAGCAATGAGTATCAGAGCAGGGAAGCACTGCACTAACAGCACTCTGGTAAACACTCAGGTAGACCGGAGGCACAAGGGTCTCATAGATTCCCAAAATCAGAAAGGTCCAAGAGCAAAGGTTGGTGCGGATGCTGGTGCAGGTCCGCAGTAAGTTCACCAACTATCCGATTACACGAATGATTGGTTTCTGAGGTCAGCAATAAACACAAGTTCGGGGGAAGTTGAAGCTCTTCACAGACAGGAAACCGTTTAGTTTATTAAGTTACACAAGAATCAAATTATAAAACTATAAAACTCTTAAGCAGAAAAAAAAAGGAGCAACCGTGCCTCAATGGACAAAACAAGATGTGAGCACTTTACGCATACAGTTTCAGAAAACTGCTTAGTGCGGAGTTTTGCTTTATGCTGGCTGTCAGAGTCCTGAAAGTTCATTCAATCAAATGTTCATTCAGCTGTCAGAAACCGATTTTAAGGCTTGGATACTCTCAAACCGGAGGACATCATGTGGAAAGATTATGTGCTAAAAGGCCACGGCGTTTATTTCTCCGACCTTGAAATGACCCAGAATTTAGCCCCATTTTAAAACAGCGTCTGATTTGTGCAATGGATATTGCAACAACTTTGACACTGTCTGGCTACGATACATCCAAAAGTATTCCCCATGTCTTGCTAAAAGTCTTGAGATGGAAATTAATAGGGAAATATGTCACATGAAATGACTATGCGCTTCGACCAACAGCACACATTCGAATCCTCTGAGGCAACACCATGGCGACCGATGGGGAAGTATAATCTGCAGCTCACCAGCTTTAAAGCCAGAGCTAAAGCTGTGAAAAAGACGTGACCAATTCATTGCCACTGGGTTCATGATTACAAACCACTCTTGCATTACATGTACTTGCACAGAAGACGAACAAGGTCTAAGCAAAATTTTCTCCTCATCACTTTACATGCTCTTGGTTGTCCGTTCACATCATATCATACACTATTAGCATCTTACCTGGTTGACTCTTGCGATGACACAGTTGGTGAAGGCATTGATGCGAGTGAGGATGTTGAGGATGTGGCGCCAGCGAGATGGACTGGGCTCGGCGGGCTCCTCGCAGGAGCTCCGCATGGACCACTGACGGAGTCTCGGTCCCACCGAGCTGCCATGGGCCGAGCTGGTGCTGCCGCCACGACTCCCCCTAGAGTACAATGTGTTCCCACCAAAGATGTAGTTCATCACCAGGAAATGCGCTCTGATCCAGAATCCAGAGTGCTGCACTGACGAACACAAATCTAGCCCAAGGCGGAGGGGGAGTGAGCGTGTTTATGAACAATTTCCTTAATTATGAAAGCAGCTTCCTGTGCTGGGCTGTATCTGGCGGTTTCATCTGTGTCCTCACGACCCCAGGATTCTCCACTAAGCCGCACCCAACGGTCCAGATACGGCAGGAGCAAATTTTTTCCGGCAAAAGTCAAGCCAGAAAGGAAATATCTAATCAAGAGTGTCAGCTCTCGTAACAACCGACTATGTGTCATGAATAGTTGGCGATGGCAAGCTTAGAGAAGGAATCAATCGTGGAACTCATCAAGAGCTGACAGTCAATCTTTCTCAGTTGCTATAGTAATACCCGTGTGTCCCTCAACGTACATCAATCAAACTGTAAATGTGGAGGCCAACAACTGAATTACAGCAGACGGCTCAGTTCCTCACTATGCGGGTTCAACACAAGTTCTCCATCTGAAACCAGGACTGAACAGTCAAAAAGCCAAGCGACAGACAACCTAAACTGATTACAGAAGCAAATTAATACAAATCAAAAACCTTAATTTTGGGAGATCCTGAAAGCGCTCTGGATCGTTAACGGCGTTCCACCGAGATTGCTGTTCCACCGAGTTCATTGCTGTACCGTTCGGTCTACAAAACGCGTCTTATCCGCTCCAAGGGGACCTTTTCCAGTAAGAAGCATCCGCAGATGTGCCACAGGTGTCCGATGAGTCGGGTAATTTTGTCACCAGGCTTTGCTTCCACTCCTGCGGGAGCCAAAGCCATGGCAACAGCTCCCACATCTAAGAGAGCCAGCAGGATTTCCTGCTAAGGCTCCGGTCTCCTGGTCTGCAGCTACGCTTCAGTAAACACGCCCCTCAGCTTCATCAGCTGACATGTTTATTAGTGTACAAGGCAGCAGAAAAACACACCACCACCACTCATGCATCAAAGTATAGGCTTGCGTAGGAAGTTACACTTTTTTGAATCTGTTTTAATATGGCCAAAGCCATAAACCTAGGACCCACTACTGCTACTGAATCATTTTTAACCCTGCGCAATCTTTTTTACTAAGAATTCAGCAGATGGCAATCTAAAACAAGTGCTGAGCATCTCCTCGTTTGGTGTAAGGATAAAACCCTGATGACTGACATGGTAGGCTATCAATAATACATTCCCAATTACCCGTGAACACACTGTGTGCATGTCTAATGAGATCCCTGCAAAACCCGTTTAGAGCCTTTCCTTGGAGCTGAGCCGTCGAGTCTGTCACCTTGCTAATTGACAATTAAACCACCGTGCTGCAGCACTGGATAAATCAGGGGCATCAGTGCCAGCAAAAAAAGAGAAAGTAATAGAAGCAGATGGAAGGAACAGCATGACCCTGGGAAAAATAGGGAAAATGAGACCGCAAAGCTGGACACCCCAGTGGACCTGTTAGAATCAGCCTGACCATGATGGCTGAGCTCTTTTCCCAGCCTCTGCAGATAACTCCTCAGGGCAGCTGTCAAGCCTGTAGCTCGACACAACACGCATGGAATTTGTGTGATCTTCAACAGCGTCTAATTTAATTTGCAATGAATTTCTTCGTTACAAGTCTTTGGCGTGTTGCTCTATATTCACGTTCTTTAAGGTTACCCACAATGCAGCTGGACTTCCAGTCGATTGTGTGCGCGAGATGAGAGACGAGTACGTCATCTCTACCTAAAGAGATTGATGCAGCGGCGCTTTAGTCCCTCGGTCTGTCCAGCTCTCTCAGCTCCTCGCACTGTTCAAACTTTCATGCTAATAAACCCGAAAGCGTCATCGCGCTCTTAATCATAGATCGCTAACTAGCTAATCCGAATCTTCTGTAATTTGACGCAAGTGCATAGTGGTGCCACATTGCATTCTGGAACTTTGAGATCAATGCGTGCAACAACGTCTGTACTGGATTTCCCATGAATATGATGTTGAAGATGGCTGGAAAACGGTGGGTGAAAAACCCCGCTCTTACTCTTTTGTTTTTAGGAGCTAACAGCAAAACCTGACCGTTCTCACTTACGTTAGAGATCGGTTGAACATTACCGAGACACACAATTGCCAAAAAAGTGTTTCAGGTTGGAGATTTTCTTTAACAGTCGGTGTCCAGACTCATAGATGGTATGAGAGTAATGCCCATCATTAAATAATCTATGAAAAGCCAGTTTTCCTAAACTGCCTATGAATATGAACTGATTGTATTCCCATTATCCCCTCACTGCAGTCCATAAGGAGCCAAAGTATATTCAATTAATCTGACAGCTACACAACTCCGAACACTAAGGAAGGAGGATTTTTGCTCCTTAAATCAAGAAAGAAAAAAAGGTTTCGGGGAAAATCCCTTTGCACAAAATGAGCTCTCGAAAGCTGCGTTATCAATTGATCAACGACATCATGTTTTACGAGTGATGTTTCCATTAAACGCCTACGTCTCCACAGCAACAGACGGCGGCTGTATCTGCGCAATAGCTACAGCAGATTATTGCGTTTCTGATCATTATTGGGAAACTGCTGCATGCAAAACAAAATTTTTTCCCGCATCACTAACATGGGACTCATTTAGCAAACTACCCTTGTGTGTGTGTGTGTGTGTGTGTGTGTGTGTGTGTGTGTGTGTGTGTGTGTGTGTGTGTGTGTGTGTGTGTGTGTAAGATCCCGAGCACTGCTGCATGACATGAGCATGCAGGTTGCCAGGCAGCAGGCGGGGAGAGGTATGTGCTTCCACGTTTTTTCGATCAGACCGTCATCACACACGGCTGCTGCAATACAACCCGCAAAAAAGTGCTCATCTCTTGAGTTATTGGTAATGAGATAAAAAGGTCAGGAATGGGGTTTTCTTCTTTTTGCATGCCATGACGTACCACATCGAAATGACGCACCACTCATCCATCAGCGCACAACCAGACTATAAACGGATGCCAGTCTTCCCGGCGATCAGCCGTGAATTCAAGTGTCAACAATAAACCCAAGCAGTGCAGTGAACAAGTGCGCAAAGTATTAGATGCAACAGATGACTACACAGTGTTCAGCAATCTTAATTAATGAAATGCCTTCACACACACACACCCACACACACACACCATCAAACATCAACAGAGAGCATGTGCTTGAACACAACGCTGCATATAACAAACGCACTTTGCTGTAAGTCAGTCGCTCCGGTCACGTCTAACCCAGACTTACCAACAAGTGCAGATGCAGCCTCTTGGTTCTCCTCAGGGTGCCCATGATGCGTCGGCCCATCTTTTTGGCGTACCACACCGAGTTGAGCATTGTGGGCTTGGGTTCGGGCACGCGTGAGTGCAGGGTTCACACTCCGGCTCCGGCGACGCACAGCTCGATAGTCCGGGCTTTTCTTTTCCTACTCGAGCATTTCAAAGACTGTTTTTGCATGATGTGTGCATCAGAGACAAAAACATCTCTCCGGTTATGTGAACCTGTGACGAGTAGAGACAGAGTGTGTGTGCGCGTGAGAGTGCGTGAGAGAGAGGCAGTGGCTGTTTGACGCACACTGCTGCTGCGGCAAGAGAGCGAGCGAGTGAGATTGAAAGTGAGGGAGATAAACAGACACGAAGAGAGCAGGAGAGAGATTTCTTACAGCGTCTGGATCCCCGAAACACTGCTTTATTCACCTCCCACGGTCCTCTCTCATTTCCAAACCACGTCTCTCTCTCCCTCACGCTGGTCCACTCAGAGCTCGGGGCAGAGCAGCTGGCTGCCTGATTTGCCTCTTCGAAATGCTCCAAATGAGTCAGCAGGAAGCGGGAGAGCAGACCTAGATTGGACACCTGACTCGCCTTGAACGATCGCTCGGAAAAGAACTGCAGATTCAGTCCACTTTGGTGCTATTAAGTTCTCTCTAGCCCCCACCGGACGGCGTGTCCGAGAGCCGCCTTGTGAAGCGTGTCCTATTCGTCTTCACAGCCTGACCTCATCTTTTTCTTTTCTCAAATCCGGGCAGAGGCTGCGGAACCCCGAGTCTCATCTCTTTGCCTTTGACGCATCATCCTGCTAATGCGTTCTCTAATGTGGGGTCTCATCCATTCTACTCAGCAGCTAGAACGGAGGGGGTAGATAATAATAATAATAAAAATAAATAAATAAATAAAAAGTATCGGGGCTGACGTCATTGACGGGAAAAGGGAGGCAGCGCTGGCAGAAAGCGAGCCAATGACGGTGTTGACACTTGTGGCATTTCTTGTAATCTTAAGAACTCTTTGATGTTACAAACATTTACCGCCATGTAATTGATATTCCTATTGCCATAAGGTGTGACTTCTGATTTACAGTTTCTCATCCATCATCAGAATTGTATATTCTGGGAACATTCAACATAAAACACACATATAGCCATGCATGAGAAGCGAATGCTTCTGTGCATCACTGATGCACTCCGTATTCAGCAAGAAGCAACAATTGGTGGCCCATAGCTTCTCAGACATACATGTGTACACACTACAGAATATGACCAAACAAACAAAGGGCAAAAAAAAAAGAAAAAAAAAAGAGTCATGCACGTCGGGAACTGCACCATCTAGCACTGACACAAAGCCTGCATCTGCGCCAACACGACTCCTCTCAGCCACACTACAGCACAACCACGTGACGAGACACGACACCAGACTCGACTGCTGCACACACTGATGGCTGCATCCAGTTCCTGCGGTTCTGGCAGGGTGTTACCTGGTACGGGGTGGAGGGGCTGAGGAGAGGGCTCTCCTCGCTCGCCACCGTGGGCGGCCCGTCGAAGATGCACTCCAGAGACTCGACCTACAGGGGAGGGGGAACGCACGGAACTCAGCTCAACGCAGAACACAGCACACCAGCAGGCGTTCAGAAGAGCTCACAGTTTAGACTTGGACAGAAGGAGATCATTAGGGAGGCAGAACGTGAGACAGAGATAATGGAGGATGTTGAGGCTACATATGGCGCCTGAATGGAATTCTGGGCATGGGAAAACCTTTCACATGGTGGCGTTTTGTTTTAAAGCATCGTGGACATTTGGACGGCTGGTATCAGATTATAAACCGGTCAATCCAAGAACTTGATGATGATGTTAAAGTAAGCTTTTGGTCAAAAGCCGATTTTGCGTCTTTTTTTGGAAGACATTGAAATCAGCTATACGAGCCCAAATCAGCTTCTCCCGCCCTGACCGCTTCACGCCGACTCAAACTGCTCCTCGACTTATCATTAAACCACACAATACACTCAACTAAATTGAATTTTCCCACCTCTGACTAGGAAAAACCCAAAGAAAACGCCCCTCAACATGGAATTCCTAGTCAAGAAGGTCCTCTGAAGCCTGAGTTAGTAAATGACATCATATAAACATGTGATTTTCCCACACGACACGCGACGCCAGCGGAGATGAACACACGCTATGTGCAGTCTCAGAGGCGTACCGGCCCTCTCTTACACCTCTTCGGGACCTCGCTGATATTTCCAGGACATTTTCCAATTGTCCAGGTCAATTTATAAAAATGTTTTAAAAAAAGTCATAAAACAAAAGTTATTCAGCAGGATTTTCCGAACGGACAAAAAATAAATAAATAAATAATAAAACCAGTAAAATCCAACTGTTATAATGCCAAACAGAGAGTTCAGCTCATCCCCCTTATCAAACCCGGAACACTTACAATCTCAAAAGATAAAACATTAATGCTGCAATTCAGTGTTAAAGTTTTAAAGCCTGGCTCTGCTGTAACGATACGAAAAATCCAAAAGGTGGCGCTAAAGCTCTGTCTCACAATGACACATCTTTCCTCAAGAAGTGTCCCCCTCACACACACACACACACACATTTGTTTTGTGACGAACAATGACGGCAGGTGATTAATCACGACGAGTGATAAGGGCTTGTTTTCTAATGCGCAGCTTTGTGAATATACTCTACATATCACAGGAGCACCTGGGGCGTTTAATCCCACCGAGCAAAGTTAGGTGGAGGAAAAACAGACCTACTAGCCAAACTAAACACTCTGACTACCGTACTAATTCGCTAGGCTAATCTAGGTCTAAATGTACGTTCACACTAGCTACCAACAAGCCACACATGGGACTTAATAAATGCTCGAAAGCGAATTCAAATCGTTTCCATTTGTTACGGGACGGGATTAAATTCGCTTTTTTTTTTTTTTTTATTTTATCTCCGATACCAGATGCACCGTTTTTCCTTCCAGTGTCGGCTCGTTTCGGATCCTGGAGATCAGATCTGTGGCGTCTCTGGTGCGATGTTTAGATTTAGTCAAACTAGCTTCGCTAACGGATTAGCAAATCAAGCTAACAAAGCTAGCTACAGCCACTCACCAGAGATGCCGACGATCCCTGCTACTTCGTTCCGAGCTTTATTTTTCCTTCATGACGTTTCCGTATACGTTTACTGAAAGATGGTATATGACTGGATAAGGCGCCTCAGGATGTGAGTGGAGAAGGGAAGAAGCGTCAGACCGCACGCACCGCAGGATTGGCCTGAGGAATCGTTCGAGCCGATCGTTTTGACACTTGTTAGCGTAGTGTGAACGTAAGGAAATAAAGTGGGTGAGTTGCAGCTAATCAGATGACTTTCAGTGAGCGGTAGGATGCAGAGATGAAGGCTGTGCACTGTTGGAGGAACGAGGTAAGCAAGTGTGAGGTAAGAGTTCACCAAGGTTACAGCAGTGAGCTGAGAGTTATGAGAGGTGGCAGGCGGGAATCGTGCGTGTGCTGTTGGTTCTGGACCGAGCGAGAGCAGAGGAGTCATAAATCTGAAAGCAGAGGGGAGCACTGGAGCACGACAACCATGGGAGGAACGCTCGTAAATGTTCTAAATGTCCACCACACACACACACACACACACACCTTCCTCAGACACCCAATCACTCTGCTGTTCAGTTAGCATGCTGAAGCGTGACTGCGGTTCAGCTCGAGTAAAACGCCTCGGAGATTTCACACAAACATTCAAAGAGGTCTTTCAGAGTCAGTCCCGGTCTTTAAAGCGGAAACATCGTGTGTGTGTGTGTGTGTGTGTGTGTGTGTGTGTGTGTGTGTGTGTGTGTGTTATATATGTGCCCTATATGCAGAGCTGCTTTGGGGATCGAGACACCCTGTGGCGAAACATCCCTGCTGAAGAGCTCGGCTCTGAGACTACGCAGCATGTTTATCAGGCTTCAGTGTTGTGGGGACCAAAAAAAAAAAAAAAGGCCGACGATACAAAACTGGCGCTGGGCCTGTGAGCTTTTCTTTACACCCATGCGCAGCAGGAGACAGGCTTGCTTTGCGTGTGCGCGCGTGTGCGTGTGGATGGCATGGTAACATTTACATAATGAGGTGGACAAATAAACAGGGCAGGACTGATGCTGGAACAGGAGTGTGTATCTGAGACGCCGAGTCAGGGTTCGAGCTTTACCTTCATGGGGGAGATGTGTGCGTGGGCCACGTAGCCGTGGACGTTTTCGATCTGCGAGATGTTCTTCTCGGCCACCTGGACAAGCTCGGGGCCTGGCGTCTCGTTGGTGAGTTGAGGCGAGCTCTGCTCTTGGGGAGACCCGTCCTCATCGTGGTGTTTGTACTTCTGGGGAGAAAACAGAAAGAGGAAACGTGAGGATGGACCTGTGAAGGAGGCGTGGTCTCTGTGCTCATCAGTCACATGAGTGGCATGGCCTTGATGTCAAGCTCACAAGAGGTCAGGTGTGGCGTGTGTGTCAGTATCACAAGAGGCGTGGCCTCTGTGATTGTCAATATAAATGAAGGTGTAATCTTTTTACCGGTCAGTCCACGTGAAAAGAGGCGTGGCCCCTGGCATTTAGTCCCAGTTAAAGAGGCGTGGCCCCTGGCATTTAGTCCCAGTTAAAGAGGCGTGGCCCCTGGCATTTAGTCCCAGTTAAAGAGGCGTGGCCCCTGGGATTTAGTCCCAGTTAAAGAGGCGTGGCCCCTGGGATTTAGTCC
>JAQQZR010000018.1:15117907-15131737 GCA_030068235.1 Notoglanidium macrostoma
GGGACAAAAAAAAAAAAAACAAAAAAAAAAAAAAAAAGCATGCTCACGGCTGCGACACAACTCCGAGGCATGTGTGAGAGAGACTGCCGGGTTGCCAGATTGGGGTTTTTTCCTTGGATCTTCTAGTTAGAGATAAGAGATGGGCCATGACACGGATGTTATTTGTGACTAAATTATCAAACATTAATCAAATTAGGAGACTTATCCTAATAAGAATTCCATTACTGGAAATCATTAACACGTGTCATTAGGCTAATGTGACTTAGACAGACATTGAGGCTAAATCATCCACCATGATAGCTAATGCGACAGGTTCCCGATATTATGATCGATCGTCCCATGCCTGAACTAAAACCTCAAATTTTTCTTACTGCCACAGCAAACAAAGACATTTTATACAATTATGTGCTTCCAGGATGAGCATTGGACCTGCATCTGGCAACACATGATCTGGTCTTCAATACAAGTTTAGTTTTGAAAATCAAAACCGGGAAATAAGCCTCCAAGCCCACACACCAACACGTCTCAAACGCGTTCCGTCACTCGCTCTACATCTCTCGCACAGACCAGCTGTAGAGGTTAATAATGATGGATATCAACGTAACACAGCGCCATCATATGGATAAATCCTAGATTGATAAATCATAATAAACCGTACACACAGCCTGTAAACACCGTCCCTGGCTGCATGCCACTTCACACACCCACACACACACACGGCATCAAAAACGCTGAAGGATGCCGTATGGCCCAAATATGGCATGGAAATGTGTTCTATTGGACCTGACCAGGTAAATTTATATTATTCCTTGAGATGCTTTTGTAAATAGCAAAATAATAATAATAATAATGTTTTCCTTTAAATCCTTACACATCTCTAGTACATATAAACAGATTAGAAAGCGGTAATCTTTAACACACGCAGACACCTTAAACAAGGAGGACACATGCAGGTCAGGAACAGTGTTTAATGAGCTAGATGAGAACATCAGACAACCATGAAATGAACGCTGAAGAAACATTCTTTTAAAAAAACAAATAAGTAAATAAAAACCTGAATGTTGCCAAAATGCCCCGCTGAGAAAAAGCGGTGAGAGAACGCCGTCCCACCCCAGGCAGCCGGACGCGGCTCTGCCCCGCGAGCCGAGCCCGGATGAATGGAGCGCGAGTGACACATGAGACTCTCTGCGACGGGACAGAGAGAGAAGGAGAGCAGCCCCATCTCCACGGAACAGGACAACAACGAGCGGGAGGAGACGAATGGGCCCAGCATGCGACCATGAGGGACGCCGCGCCGGAGTCAATACTTACTTGGTCCAGCTCGCCGGAGGACGCTTTGGCTTTAGCGAGCACGTGGAGGATTTCGTATAGAAGAGGAGAATCCTGAGATTAGCAGTTTTGTATCAGAAAGAGAAACAGAAAGAGGACATTTAAACTGAAGGAAAGACACACACACACACACACACACACACACACACACACACACACACACAACGTCTAATGCGTAACTTATACAGCATTTAAACAGACGGCAATGTAAACACAAAGCCACAATGACGTATGAAACATTGATACACATTCAGGAACGAGTCGTTCAGGTCACTCGTTTATCGCTTTTTAGCAATGGCTCGTAGAGACCGTCTGCTAAACAGGTGAAACTTGAAAGTCATTTTCCAGGACAAGGAAGGATTTTAGCTGGCGAGTACACGTTGGCAAGAAAACGCAAAAAAGAGAAATGGCAGCCATCTGAAAGAGAGAAAATCTTTTAACTGAATAACGGGCGGAAAGAAAACGTCGCGTAGATCGTAAGTCGCTAATTTAACTACATCGATTTTGGAAAAAGTAAGACGTGAAATCAAAACCCCTGCCTGAAGAAAATGTCAAATAACCATTTTTTAAATTTATTATACAGCAATGACTTTACATCCGTGTTTTTTCCCATCTAAATCTTTTGTGTCAACGTAAAATAAACTTCCTAAAATGATTAAACTACGTTCCACTACTCTGCCTTGCACAAGCCGGGTTTCCATTAACGTGCGAGACGAGATCGAAAGTCATGGAAACGTGTGAATTTTGCAACGAGCTTTATCCGTTCGCATGAGATAAAGCGATACTTTGCAAAATTGAAGTCACGTGATGTTAAAAGAACATAACTAGTCATGATTGAGTTCTTGGCCTCAGCTAACTACAAGGATTTACTCGTAATTGTAGATTCTTCTGGAAAAATTCTAAATAAAATCATAACAAAAAAATATATATATCATCTGAAGAACCCAAAATGTTTATCCTGTATAATGTTTGTTTATTTATTTATGTTATGAGTCATGGTGAAACCTGGGATTTGCCAATACACTGCACAAGCGATGTTAGACAGTCATACCCCTGAACACTACAGCTGTCCGAACAAAGGTATTTGAAGACTTACTGTGGTTTTCATGTAAAGAAAAACTAAAATGAACTTTCATACATCACAGATTCCCAGATCCTGTACAGCTCGTTACCCCGATAGAGCGCTGGCCGACTCTCGCTCATTACAAATACACATTCATTCCAGTTTACGGCCTGAAGAGTTTATGAGACTGAGAAAGTCTGAGTATTGATTTGAGTAAGAAGAGTTGAAGGAACTGGAGATGTGGAACTACCTGCTGCCAGACGCAGACGTGATTCTTTCACGCCTCGTATCCTTTTTGCCATCGGCGAGCTGCTGTTGATGCTCAACAGCTAAACCGTAAATGTTGGCACCTCTGCGTGTCTCGTCTGGGCAAGTTTAATTTAAATACTCTTTCACAAGGCCAAACAGTAAACAGTTGAAGTGTGTGTGTGTGTGTGTGTGTGTGTGTGAAGATGCATGACTGCTCTGTGAAAATGAGTGTGACTTTTTCTGGACCAATGAAAGATCCCAAAAGCCTTGTAGTTCACACACTGGGCTGACAAAGCAGAGGATGAGTAGACAATGTTCACAGGATTAAATGAGGAGCACACACACACACACACACACACACACACACACACACACACACACACACACACACAAACACACTACCTCGATGCTGGTGCTGATGCTGGGCATCGTGTCTGAGGTACCGGTCGGACTCTGGAGGCTGGAGAAATCCCACAGGTTCATGGCGGCCGGCGCGGCGCTTCCCTTCATCGGGTCGCTGCATTTCTGATTATCCAATAAGGTCACTTCGTAAAATTCCTGGATATCTGTCGGAAAAGTTGCAGCGGGGAGAACATGAAGCGGTCTGCCTTTTAAAATGCACTGGAGTTAGAAATATTACTAAGAAATTATAACCAGTACCAGTTCTACAGCCCTAAACTCACGGTACCTGATAATACCCGATAAATAGCATTTAGCTGCTATTAAATCTGCGATCATTAAAATACTACACGCGCGTCATGTATTAATTAAACGCAGCTTGTCTGGATGTGACTCGGGGTAACATTTTGAACTATTAGCATACAAAATCCAGACAATATTCATTTATAAAAACAATTGAATGAAACAAAAGAGTAGACTGCGAGTCCCTCTCGTTTGAGAGCCCGGCGACTCCGAGTGCCGAGAGCCCCTGGTTTTAGAAACTTGGATTAAAACCTTAATCTTAGCTGATAACGTTCTGCTAACTGATATACCGGATGCGTTTTAATAACTACCGGATCACGATTAACCTGGACCAGTGACGTGGGAAGATTATATTCATTTGTCTGAACGGTACTTATTTGCATAGCATCATTGACAGTTTGGACTCTTGATCTTTACACGCTCTCACGTGGCAGCCGTCAGCCAGGCCGTTTACCCAGAGTGCCGTTAACCCATCGTAAACCGCCATGAGGCTCAGTTAAAAGCTCTTGAGCGTATAGAACAATTTAAACGGTTAACGCAAACTGTGTCTTGTGCAAAACGTCGTGTTACATCGAGTGATTTAGGGAAGTGGTTACTTCTCTAAACGGAGGGGAAGTGACCTCAGCGGACCACAGCTGTTAGCTACGCCGCAGAGATAAACAGAAGGACGCAGCGGTGCCGAGAGCGACTGGTGGAACAGGGCTGAAAATATACCCCGGATCACATGAGCGTACAGGGGAGGAGTGCAAACGTTTCTGTAACGCACACAGAGAGGAGGCGGTTCCTGACGATTTCACAGCTACTAATAAAAGGGGGATATTTCTGTCTCAGGAAGGTGTAAGCTTCACAGAAGGAACTCGGACGAATTTCTCAAACCGTGTGATCATTTCTGGGTTTAAACCAAAGCAATACATGACGAGCATATTTAATAAATCAGTTGCACTGCTTTTGTAAATATTTCAACGGGGTAATGGCGTTTACGACGATTTCACGCTCACGCTCTCGGTGGGAAGCTGGATAACGACAGATGATGGACGGTTTAGTTTCGCTGTCATATTTGCTAGTTACGCAGTTTAGCTAGATCGCCAGATAGAGCTGGTGAGGTTCTTTTCATCTTTTTTAATTCACACAGGTGAGAACGAGTGACTCGAGCTCTCGGCGCACATCTCCTCATCATTCAGTACGGAACGGAAATGGCCACGAGTCATAGATTTATTCCGTATGCTGTGTTGTAGTCAGCCAAAAATTGTTTAAAGCTTTAAGTGGAGGGAAAACATAAGAAACGTAGGTATTTCTTTCATATCCTTGGCCTCAACACAAAAATGACAGATGCGTATTATCAGTATGAGGGCGTCGTGGACCTACGGGACGTTGTGATAAATTTCTCGAGGTCTTTCTGCCCTGTGCTACACGGTGACAAATCAGACACACTGTTCACGGAGTCTTTACGAGCAACATGTCGCACCTTGGAGCAAAGCTTGTGGTCTACAGCAGAAAGACAGAGCGGGTGATTAGTTCAGACAGACTGTGTAACAGGATGAGGATCAGAGAGCCGGCGTGATTAGGGACATCCCTTACAGCAGATCCAGATTGTGCAGCAAAAGTCACGTCACGCGCTCTCGCCAAGCGCTACAAGCCGTACTTAATGCCACATATGCCAAAACAACTGGATATGGATATTCTTCCCAGATGTTCTAATGCGCCATGTTTGGCCAGGAAATGGAATGGGTCAACGAAGGGTGTGAGAAAGGCGCTATATGATTTAAACTTATTATTACTCATTAAAACGTAAAGCTGAACACGCTCCCCTTTACCCCAAAGGCAGTCAATCAGCAATGTCAAATTTGGTGTCTGATGATTGCTTTTTTAATTTTGTACTGGAGGCTAATTTAAAGTCTATCCAAAGTCGAGTCAAAATAATTTCCATCAATAAAATATTCCAATCTTTAAACAGCATTGTGAAGAGCAGGTAATAAATGCCCAAATACCGTACGACATTTTACATTTACATTTTAATCAAAAATTGAAACACATTTTTCACATTTAAGTCACATGAGATGACGAGCAAATGTAAAAGCCACCTTTCTGGAAAACTCTGACGCGTAACCTCACTCGGCGGAAGCACAGACCATTCGCAATTGTGTTTTGTCGAAAATATTTTCAATGTCGCTTTTATTTTGGAAACCCCTGGTGATGTCATCGAAACAACATGGAAATGTTTTTATTTACATTTCAACCTTACCTGGTCTATCCTTATAAAGAAATCATGCTGTGCAAGAAGCCAGAAACAAACCTGAACCGTAAAAAAAAAAAAAATGGTCAATCTGCCTTAAAAAGGTCTAAAAGTTTGCTAGCTAAATGTGATTTCCTCACACAGTGAACGTCGCGCTGTAATCAGGTTGTAGGGTAAAATACCGGTCGCATTGAAATAAATGAAAGCGTCATATATATATATATATATAGTTTGGAAACGGATACTCGGCTGTCGGAAAACGGCTCCATGACGCTCCTGCGCCACAGTCGGACTGAAAGCTGTCAAGTCTTCATTTTTGCTTTTGGCGGTAAAGTTACTGAAAACGCTAGAGCTTTTAACTTGGGTTGAAATGCATGCAAAAGAGAAACGTATTTCAGGTCAAGACAGTTTTCAGAATTATACGCATCATAGAAAACGTTCCAATTCCAGCAATGGGAGTGTGTTCCGGGCCTTTCCTCGTGTTCGTGATGGTGCAGCAAGACGCTCGTTGGTTCCTGTTCTCGTCGGGGCCAGCGCAGAAGCCATTTAAAGAATGTTTCCAGAAGTTTAATCACCAAAACAACAAAAATAAAACATACCTGCCTGAATAAAGACTGTTTAAAAGATTATTCCTTCATGTCCTGTAACAGAGTTTAATCAACCCACAAGATTCCTTGAGTCTCAGCCTTCCAGTCAAAACAAGCACTTAGCTATCAGTATGTGCTGCTTCCCAGCTTTTCCAGTGTCTCGCGTTTCCTGGTGTCCCTCTGGAGAGCGCTCTGTGGTAAAGCTGGTTATAACACACTGCTGGACTGACGTCCGATTTAATTGACCTCTAACCACAAGATCGTGATTTCACAACATCGGTCGGCTCTTAACCCTTTTTCACAGAGAAACACTGGCAGTTTTTGGGTTAAAAGTTTGTGACCGCAGAAAACCACCAGCATCACCTTCTCACCCACCTTCCTGTATACACCCAGACTCTAACGGTCATGTACGGAATGCCAGGATCTTTTACATGTCAGTTAACACACTATAAACATGACCAGTGGTGATTTCCACAGCAAATTAAAAAAAAGACGCGATCTTTCCAGACACTTGAACATGATTTTTTTTCTGACAGGAGAAAAATAGCAGAGATACTCCATGAAATACTCTGTTAATAATCACATTAACCCACCACCTAATATCAAATTAATACTGCATAAATAGGGCCCTACAGCTGTTCTGATACAGTACATCATGATCCATTACTTTATAATTCTGTCTTTTATAAACTGTTCAATTATAATTGAAATGGAAGCATAAACAATCTTCCATTACTGAGACTGGAAGACATACAGAGGCCACGCCTCCTTCACGTGAATTAACATACACCTAGGCCACACCTACTTGACTGGGACTAACACACACTTCCTTCATTGCAACCAACACACACGAAGGCCACGCCTCCTTCTCTTGGATTCACACACACACACACAGGCCACGCCTCCTTATCTGGGATTCACACACACACACACACACACACACACACACACACACAGGCCATGCCTCCTTCACCATGACTGCTTTGAATCTTTCCACCAGCACTCGTTTCTGACTTCTATTCAAGCCCTACACACATATAGAACTATATAAAATGTTCATCATCTGTGCATAAACACTAACTACGTCTTTAAATCCGAGTTGTCTTTTGATCTTCCACCATCAAAAAAGTTGTGAATAATTAAAAGCCTGGCTATTTCAGGGGAAAGAAAAACGTACCCAGGTGAGGAAGTGGAGACGTTCTGCTCCTAACGTGGCCGCAGTGTAATTATGAACAGATTGCGTGGTGTGAAATGAATTCTGATCCGGTTCGTCATCGGGTAATTACAGACCGTGTGATCGTTATCCACCATTATTCATGGAGCGACAGAGACGTGTTTAAACTCTTCTTAGTCTGAAAGTCAATTTGGAAAAAAAAAGGAAAAAAAAAAAGCTTGTCAGATACCACTGCCTCTCGAGATGATCAACATTTCCACAAAATAAAGTGGACATGGCATGAAGCTCGGAGTCGCAGCGCTGCTCACACTACACAACCTTTATCTGTTGTTTTGTGGACGTAGAGGTGTGCGCACCACATGATCCCAGAATGACCCCTGCTTTCATATGAATTTGATTTCCTCTCGGCAGTTCTTCGCTCATCACTGCTACTTGTTGTCGAGAGAATTTCCAATATGCTTGAAAAAAAATAAAAATAAATCGCAGTAACCAAGATGGACAGGACACTCAGAAAACCGCTGGCACTACACACGTCGATACCATGGCTGCAAGCAGCGGATTTACACCAACCTATGGGTGTCTCGCAAGTCTGGGAACCTGGGAAATTATCCTGCGACAGGGAAATCGGAGCTAAACTCATTCATCGGTAGTTGTTTACTGGGCTTGGAACAATTAACAATAGTATCAGTTAAACGCGGACAGATTCCAACTATCGCAACGGCTATCAAGTTAGATGACTTAAACGTCAGTAAATGACAAATCAATAAAGCGTCTTTCCCGATGCGTCCTAGCTTCCCTTATCTTCAGTCTGACTTGCAAGCATTCCTGCTGTTGTTAGCAGGAAAGAAAAAAAAAATGTGAATTAACAATAGCAGCTACGCAAACTTGTAACCAAGTCGGAATGTAATGACGTAACGCGTACGTGGCAGGTAGGTCTGGCCACGCCCCCTTCTGGTGCCGACACTCTTTAAAAGCCGGTCAAATGGTACAGGTCACACGAGCTTACTTGTTAAAAAGACCAGCCTTGTAGCCTAAAACTAAAGAAGCAAACATCAGCATAAAGAATCATCTGTGCGAAAACTGCTTTAAAATAAGGTGAGCTCAAATCCCAGGACCAGGAATGTGCAGATGTGGACCCAGATGTCTCATACTTTAATCCGTATCTATTCCAGGGACTGACCCAGCACTCTGATCCTGTACTTCCTTTCATGAGGATGATGTGCAAAAGATTCAAACATGTACATGGCCACACATCAGGCAGTACAGCTCGCACTCCGGTCAGTTTAACTGCACCACCGAGGTGTCTGCGGTATGCATGTGTAGGTGATCGTTAGGTGTGCAGTCAAGTGTGTACTGTAGCGCTCTCGCTCTCTCTCTCTCTCTCTCTCTCTCTCTCTCTCTCTCGGCAATCAGCGGCTGTGGGATTAGGACCGGAGTAATCATGCCCACTGACGGATTACACCGTGTTTCTCCTTTGCCACGCATATCGGAAAGAGTGCGATTGGAAAACGGTGCCTCAGATCCATTATTCATTAGTGGAGAAGGGCGCAGGAACGCGAGAGTGATGTTATGAGAGCGCGTGTACGACGATTTGATAACGTTGCGTGTTACGTATGCATTAAAACTCCTAGCAATTCATCACGGAGGAGAACAGCAGAGTGGTCGAACAAAACCTCCCGTGAGTGGCTCAGTAAACTACTGAACACTTCATTACAGGCGCGCTGGAACCGCGCATAATCAATGCTCAGTAACTCGATCCACGTCGGCTCATAACCGTGATTCCAGGAAGTGCTGATAAGGAGATGGGCGTGTCCTAAACAGTACAAACGCTTGAATTCTTTATCAGGTGTGTAGTGTGAGTAATTAAACAGAACATGGGTAATATTTTTGTAATCTGTAGCTATAGGTAGTAACCGTTGAGCCTTTAGCGTTCCTGTCGGGTTTATCTTACGCGGGGAGCAGACGACACGAATTTGACACGATGTTATCATGGCTGACAAACGTCTAGCAAACGAACACGCCTTTGTAGTACGACATAATCAAAAAACAGCGATACGCAAGATCGGTACAAAAACTTACCTTTTATTTAGGGTTACACGCGTTAAGTCTAATTATTTATTACAAAACTTTTTTTTTTTTTTAAACATTTCCATTAGTATGCGTCTTGCTGATCATACGTTATTGCATCACGGGAGATATAAAATCATTGAACTTCCAAAACAGTGCACTACACACTCCTATGCACTTTAATGACTGTAAAAGAAACGTAATTTAGGACAGTGTACATTAAGGAATGAGTTTTTCCACCAGGCTGATTCTAATCAAGTATCCCGTTACCCTGGAACGTACACCGACGTCGGCAGAACGGCCCAGATCTCTCCGGCGCAAGCACGTGACTTACTGCAGGTCGGAATAATGCGATAAATACAGAACACAGACGCTTTTCTACCTTGAAAAAAAAAATCAGATATCGGTCATATTTTCTGAAATGGAGGCAGAGGTTGTGGTCGAGACAGGAAGCTGACCCCCGGCGAACTCAAACCGGCCGCGCCACATTCCTGCTGCTCGCTTTTCACAGCACGTTTGTTGGAATAAACCGGTATTAGTCATACAAGACGAGTCTCTGCATGCTGGCGTATGGGAGAAAAGAGAAAAGGTGAATTCTACAACAATCGCAAGCTGATAGAGGAGCCGTGGAAACGGTCACGCGCTGTCTGAGACACTCTGAAATTCTCACAGAGTGACAGAGCCATTATAGGACCCATTTCCAGTTAAACGTAGAACACAGACGGGGAAACGCCTCAGGTTTTCCCCAAACAAGTCCATTAAATCATGTACAACCCCCTAACAAACACTACCATAATATAATATCATACATGATACTTAATCAGGTCATATGCAAATCATAAAGCACTCCAGGGTGTGCTGTTACAGGAAAGCAATCAACAACAGGCTGGTGTGATGTGATGCGACGTGTAGCGAGGTTCCCGTCACCACCCTAAATTGGACTCTTTTCCTGTGGCTTGAAGCATTTTAGTTCCCTCACACCGCATTAATTTGCCAACGATTGCACGTTTTTATTTATTAAAAGAACGACACGTACTTTTACCCGATTAACACTTGAACATCAGCAGATAAGGATATAAAACTCCTCTGTCCTGAAAACTTACCTCTGACGGTCACATAGCCCTGACACTGGAGACTCCTTCCATAGGCAGATTTTTTCTTTCTTTTTTTTTTTTTAGTTGGATGAGCTGTTACCATAGAAACGATACCCATTAACATAAACCTGTGCTGTCGGTGCTGCCGTTAGAAAATCAGTCAACACCTTCTGACCAATCAGGGCCTGGAATTCAACAGCGCCGTGCTCCAACTGATGCTATCCCGCATGCACGCGCGCACGCACGCCTGTTGACATGGACACTCCAAATGACCTGAAGTAAAACCGCCTGGGTAAACTGCATATTTTTGGGTTGGATTTGCATCCTATTAGGAAAGCCAAGAGCATAGTAGCAGTTCAGGTTGTTCAGCATTTTTACAAATAAACACTATGTTACTTTGAATCTGAAGGCTGCGCTGTACGTCTGGCAATAAATCCAAAGATAAACAAGGTTATAATAAAGTCGCTCTTTAGCATAAAACAAGCATGAATCATCAGAAAGGAAAAACTTTGAGTTGAAGCGTACCTATGAGTGCCTGGAAGAGGTTACTCTGGAAGATGTCGATGACTCTCTGAATGGAGTGCCTCAGCTGTCGGTCCTCCGTGTTGTTGAGTTTCGTCCGGTATTCCTCCAAGAGCAACAGAGCCCGCTGAGCATCTGACCGTTAAACGTTTCAAGAGCACAATTTGTAGTTTCAGAGCATGCCAGTACTGCCACATTTCATCAAAAAACATAACACAACTTTGTTGACGGTTCTAGCATGAAATCGGATTCATGTCCCTATAATGGTTTGCTCCAAAGTCTGTAGCATACTAAGAGACAGTCTAGGACATAAGCAGGTGACATGCAAACTAGTGCACTTCATAGGGTGAGGGAGCCATTATATACCATATGTTCTGAATATGTATAAAAAATGAATAAATAAGTGATTCATCTTATTTAGTCATTTGTGAGGTTCAACTAGATTCATCTTATACTCAAGCCAAAGCACTTATTTGGGATTCAACCTATAAACCCGATGAGTATACACCAAGAAAGCCTGCTATCCTTTACTTAATACAAATTCATTTGGAACACAGCCTACATATAGTTTTAGAGCAGTGTAAATGTATAAAAGCCAACAACGGCATTTATTTTACACTATATTCTATAGAGTGAGGAAGTAAAAGGAATGGATGATTTTATAAAGTGTCGTGCACCTATTTGGTATTATGCTTATAGTGCACTTCAAGTAGGACACTCATTTGGAATTCAACCTTGAAAATATATAAACAGATAAATGTACACAGAATATGAACCCATCTGTGACACTATTCAATGTAGTGTAGAAGCGTGGATGGTAGTTAATACACACCCTACGTCGTGCACTGATCATAAAGCACTTGGGACATTCAGAAAAATGAACATACAGGTAGTGACGGTAACATTACGTAGCGCACTTGTTATGGAATGCAGCCAAGTAACCCTACGTAGTGCACATATTTAAACATAAATAAAGACATAAATATGGACAGTAGGAGTCCGACCATGGCCCTGTATGGTATAGCAGAGTGGAGAAGTATTAGGTAGTGCACTTATTTCAGCTTCTAGTGTACTTATACAGTAATTAGGGCACTTATTTCAGGTTCAGCCTATACAGAAGCAGTTTGTTCAGCAAGACCGCCCCTGTCGTCCTGTCTAGTCCTGTCTAATCCCTAAACCCTATGGAGACATTTTGGATCAGAAGGTGTACTCTATACTAGATGCACTTACCCTTTACCCTACATAGTGCACTTAAACACTATGTGTAGTTGGAATTCAGTCTTTAGTGCACTTATACATTATGTATATTTGGGATTCAGCCAATAAAGTATAAATATGCAGCTGAAGCCCGGTGCAAATCTTCAGATAAAGTAAAACTAGAAACTTTTCTTATCTTATACCCTCAATAGTGCGCTTGTATATTTGATACATTATGTATATTTGGGACTCATCCTATAAAGCATTTACATATCTAACTAAATCACTGTGTAAATCTTATACTAGTCCAACTAGAAAAGGCAGCCATTATATTCCCTATGTAGCACACTTCCTACTGTATATACACCGTGTACTCGCCATTCAGCCTATAAAGCACATACTATCTAACTGAAGCCCTGTGTAAGTATTTAAATAAATGAAAACTAGAAATAGTAGTGATCTTGTACCCTATGTAGTGCACTTATACAATGTGTATTTGGGATTTAGCCTATAAAACAACTATGCAACTGAAGCCATGTGTAATGAATAAGGAGTAAAACTAGGAAAAGTAATAATCTTATACCCTAAGCACTGTGTAAATCTTATACTAGTCCAACTAGAAAAAGTAGCCATCATATTCCCTATGTAGTGCACTTACCGTATACACTATGCATAATTGGGATTCAGCCTATTGAAAATAAATATCTATCCAAAGCAATGTGCAAGACTTCAGATAAAGTGACACTAGAAAAAGTAATCAGTTCCCCATGTAGTGCACTTGCACACGATTCAGCCTATAAAGCAGATACATATCTAAACTAAAGCCACGTGAAAGTCTAGAAAAAGTACACCCTTTGTAGTGCACTTCTACTGTATATAGGTTTGGGATTCAGCCTGAATACAAACACGAGAAACTAGGAAACTAGAAAACGTAGTGTATGCTATGTAGTGCACTTAGGTAGGGTGCATTTGGGACTTGGGTTTAAGTGCACAGGAAAATGTACAGACTGGTTAAAATGTCTCCCTATTCCCTTTATAAGAGGACTATTTAAGGCATGAAATAATGAGTGTCCAGACTTGGTCTCTGCTGCATTATGGTAATAGGAGTGTGTGTGTGTGTGTGTGTGTGTGTGTAAGTGTAAGTGTGTGTGTGTGTGTGCATGTTTCTCTGCCTCTCACCTTTCTTCCTGACCGGCATGGTCGGTTCGGTCGGACTCCTAAAGTGTCAGGCGGTTAACTTACAAGCCTTCGACATGAAATCCGAGTGTAAACATGCAAAAGAGTTGTAAGGATATTTTTCTAAGGCGAGTCCGAGTTGGTGTGTCCTCCAGGTTCGGGTCAGGCTAAACCGACTAGCTCGGCTAAGCGTCACTTTTTAAACCTGACAGCGGCGGAAAAGGGAAGCCGGGACGGTCCAAATGTTCAGCTCTTCCCCAGACGCTTATTCCATTAAAAGGAGTTGTTTAACCTGCACAGAGCACCATTTTGTCCTTATTTCTACACCGCGTGAGATGTTTCGAAAAAGAAAGTGAATGTGTCGTGGAAAGCTTTCTCCACACAAAAAAAAAAAAAAAAAAAAAAAAACCCAAAACAAAAAAAACACGATCCCAACA
>JAQQZR010000018.1:15134172-15144401 GCA_030068235.1 Notoglanidium macrostoma
TGGGTGACCCGGGGATCGAACCCAGGACCTTCTTGCTGTGAGGCGACAGTGCTAACCACCGCACCACCATGCCACCGACAGACAAATTGTAAAAAATAAATAAGGCAATTTGTGTCTGAACACACTAAAGATTTATATACATACAGAATACCCATCCAGAACCAAACAAATAAAATGAAGGCAACACAAGAAATAACTAAAAACGTTACTGTGTAGAGGAGGCTGACAGAAAATTCAGGTCAAACAAATCAAATAACCATGACGAGACATAATTTGAGTTGTATGTTTGCTGCTGTGTTGTTTAAAATGATATAGTCTCAGCTTCAGGTAGGTGCTCCGCCCATCCGAACCTTTTGTATACTTTTCTGGCCACAATCTTCAGGATCTTGACGATTGCAATCTGATTAGCTCAATTATTCCACTCAATTATTCTTGAATTCTACTCAATGCTCAATTATTCCACACCTTCCAGGTAGACTTTTATGCATTTCATCATATTTTCTATTCATCACAGTTTTGAAATAGGATGTAACCCAAGATTATTACTTTCAGCTTTGTCAGTGTTGAATTTAAATTGAAGTTCAAACAACCTTCTTTGCTATAGATTTAAATTAAATGCAAATTCATGCACGGAATTATGTAGCTATTAGTCACTTTCCATTACTCTAGATGTTAAATGCAGTTAGACATGATCAAAACACTTTTAAATCCACAGATGTTCATTACGCACCCAGCAAAGAGAAAGAACACAAGGCCCATATCTCTTGAAGCTCGTGTGTATCCACGCAAACAACTAAAGCCGTGTCCTGGATTAGAAAGAAATGGTGGTAAAAGAGCTGTTTTTATTTTTAGACGGTGATGTTTTATGAATGATCCTCTCTTATCTCGTGTCGACCTCCTCTTTCATCTGTGGAACAGCTGAGAGCTCTGTATTGTGCTTTATGCTGCTTTTGCTCTGTCCATTTCACAGACAGAATTGAAGCTAAAGTGAAAAAATATTATGAGACGCGCACGATATGATTTGAAGGCATTTAAGTGTTAGATGTGTTTTGGCATTTCTGCTTCATACACAATGTTCAAGATAACCGAGGAAAATCTGAACTGAAGAAAATCTATTTATTTTTAAGTAAAGATGAAAGATTGGTTCGTGCAGTGATGGAAATGGGCAAATATTTATTTTCAGAATAAGGAAAGTGGAATAGAATATCAAATTGCATCACTGTTTGTCAGCTGTTTAGAGGAGAATCTGCTTCCCTGCTGAATAATACGAAGCTTTGAGTAATATAACATAAGCACATTAGAGCTCCCGACTTTTATTCCACGTCATCCAGCCCATCTGGCTCAACCAGACAGTAATGAGATTATAGCATCTGTTTTTCTATCATTCTTTTGAACAAATAATCATGGTATTAGTCAGGGTTTTGACAGTGCTTGTTTTTAAGCCAGCCAGATGACATTAGAAAAGAATGAGTTCACTTCCAAAGCTATTATAATGGAAGACAGCAGAGGAGTGGCATTAGATGTGATTTTCTTACAAAGCGGCAATAATATACAGTAATATCAGTAGTACCTCAGGGATTAATGGTGCAGTCAGTGATTTTTAAATCTGTATATGCTTTGTAATATTTGAAAGGATTTTTTAGGGGAAAATCTGGGCTCTGATTGGTGAAAAAACTGTAGTTTAACTCCTGAAAATGTGAAACAGTTTTAAATTATTTGAAATGTTAAAATGTTAGCAGTTTCCTTGTGGATGTAATTGTGTACTATTTAATTATGAATCCGAAAAATATTTTTATGTACATTTCTGGTATTTTTTTCCATCCTGTCAGTGCGTTATTGCTATTTGCCTATTTTACTATTTAAAAGTTTTTCCCTTTATTTGAGAAATTAATTTATTATTAATTATTAATTAAAGTATTAGCAGAAATTGAGTATATATTCAATAAAATGCTTAGGGAACTCATAAGTATGTTTTCATTAGCGTATAATTACCTGTAACTACGAATCATTGTGTTTTCCTAAGCTTAGAATGAGCCCTTTATATCTACATAGGGAGCGTGTCCACCTCTACAGAGCCGCCATGTTGCACCGCTACAGTAGCCCGGAACAGACAAAACTCTAGAAAGCGCCTCCTGCATTTTGCGTTTTTACAAACGGTGCCATGAATCCAGAAAGAAGCACCAGAAGGACGACAAGGAGGAAGGATAAAAAGACAGTGAAGGAGAAAGAAGATGGATCAGTGTTTCCTGGTGCTGGCTAACAAGTTTGAGAACCCGAATTTTGTAAAAATAGAAGACCATACTTATTATTTAGCATGGAAAAAGCAAAGGATTGTGAATGTAAGTACTTGGAAGTATGCTACGGGCACCTGACGGCCACCGTACGCTCTAATACAAGCTTGGAGACGGAGGTGTAAGAGAGGGGCATTCAGGTGGTTGCATCCTATGTAGTGGACCTTTAAATGTATGAAAGGTTCTATATAAATAAAGTTTAGCTAAATGCCAAATAGAATTTAGCATGTGAAGGCACATACATAAGGTGGCCTCCTTTGACATCATATTTCAGGTTCTGTCTTTGTGAAGGTAGTGGAAGTTTTAAAATCCCTCAGGTGCTCAGGTACACCGTAGGTTTGGATAAAATGAGTATGTATACGTCATCTAAGTCATGACTGCAATTTTTCCTTTATCATTAGGCTATGGCTATCTGGATATTTGTTTTCACACCACGGTATTCTCATTGTTATCCTAAGATGTTCTAAATATAAATTAGTAAAGCATAACCTCTTAATTCCAATCACGGCCTATTAAACAAGCTAAGCGGTAAACAAGATAATTTACTATCTGTATATGAATGCGCTGTCAGTACACTGGGATCACTTAAGAAGGAGCTACATTTGCATTCCTTGTGCATTTAATGCATCACAGCTCCCTTGTGGTTAATGACAATAACACAATCGATGCAAGAAATCCCATACTGCTACGGTCAGCATAGCATAGCTTCATAGATAAATAGATTGCAAATCAAAATGTGTGGTAAATGATGATGCCATATTTTGTGTCCTTCAATGTTCCAAACATCTCTTTAGTATAAATCAATAGCCTACTGATATGACGGCATGTATTTCGATGCATCCAGACACCATGTTTTCCCCCGGAATGGACCCTGTGTACCGAAATGATGCTATTTCAGGATCACGGCTGGTGTGATTTAGTGGCCAAATGCCCATACCAGCACTGCAGGGCAATATTTCCTTCTAATCTATTCAAGCCAAGAGCCAGTGATTAGATGATAGTTACAGCTTAACGTGTTAGTGAATGACCAGATGGCACCTTACGTCATAAAGTAAATGTTAGTGTATTTTCCCACAAGGCAGACAGTGTTATCAAAATCCCACCCTTGGCTTGGAGGGGCATCACAAATGGGAAAGGGAGAACACACAATGCATGTCAGTCAGAGTGGAAACAAAGCTTGGACGTTGAATAGTAATGACCGTTGTGTTGAGTGGCACAGAGATAGCGTAGCATGTCACCGTGTCACCACTTTGTGAATGTGTAAATCCCTAAGTGTAGACATATACAGTATATGCGATATGATTTAATATGAGTTACAGTATGTACAGCATGTTGGATGTGCTCTGGAGGTTATAAGAGATACATAATCAGAACCTTATGCATGTGTATCCTTTAACATCCGTATTTATAGGTCATAACACCAAAGGCATTACTTTTGCTGCATTATTTCTGACATGGGTGTGGATGTTAATATTTCCAAAACGTGCCTTGACTTAAAAAGCTGCCCTACATAGTGCTAAAATATAAACAGAAACCTCTTGTAGTTTGATATACACATGCTTCAAAGGAAGAGTTAAGGGAAAATAAGATTTACATAATTTTCTCGTTTTGCCAAATCAGCCAGCCAAGACCTGTCTAGTGTAATGAATTATGTCATATTGCAATAGTATTTTATAAAACCTGTAATACCAGTTTCAAACTCTGATTGAAAACAGTTGATTGCACACTAAATAAAATTGTTAAATCTGTTATACTTTTGCTTCGTTTTTATCACAGAAATGTTTAAGTATCGTGGTATATTTTTGTGATGTCATCCACCGCTAGTTGCTTTTTTTAGTTTTGGACTTGAGTCTAATGTAGCTAACAAGTAATACAAATCTATCTCACCCTAATCATTTCCTATAAATAAACACACTGTATATGCTTGTTTCAAATAACATTAAGTTTTGAAACATCTTACTGAAATGAAAGGTTTTCATATAATAGCAAGAAAAGCCTGTATTTACACACTTAAGTCCATACTGGAGCTGTATTAGCTATATAACTATAATAACATCTGCATAATGTACACTTTCAAACTTTGGGAGGCAGGGCCTAAAGAACTTTTTAAATCAGCAATTTTTCTAAGTGTTTTTTCCTCCTACAATTTGCCAGTCATTTCCCAATTATTCATTATTTTATTAATTAAAGAATGTCATGTTCAGTTTATAGTCAATGTTGATGATGTCTGAAAAAACAAGTTTGTCCCTTTTATCCCTTTTAACAGCTATAAACAGTTACCCAAGTTACTGAAAAAAAGTCTTCTGTCCTGAAAACTTTCCTGTGGCGGAAAACTTACTTAAGATTACAAAGTGCTGATACTGGAGACTCCTTCCATGAATGATAAATAAACAAAACTAACAGAAAACTTCACATTTATATGATTAGATATTTTTCTTTGTTAATTAACACCACATCTTTAATCGGTTTATTATTAGGTTACACTTACGTGGAGTGTCTGATATGCAAGTCCCTTTTTAATAAGCTGTGAATAGCACTGTGGTGTGAAAATAGATCATTTGTTTGCTATGGTGATATTACAGTTCTTCTTGTCTGGAATTGCTTTTTAAGCTAACATTATTCATGACAATAGAATCTCAGTATCAGGATCTTTTTTTTTTTTTCACTGGGTCATTTCTACAGGCACAGTTTTCTTCCTTGTGTCTACAGTAATGCCCTTATTGTGGCAGCCTGTCTGCAAGGACACAAAGCACTTACTGTCACTGAAGATCTAGTCCAATTGGCTTTCACTTGACTGTGAGAGATCCTTCACATAAATGCCCATACTCGTTTAAAAAGGCAACATGGAGCGAAAGCCAGAAACGATTGTGTTACCTAATTAGAGTATCTCTAATTTTTTTGGTATGGGCATTTTTATAGAACCACTGCACAAAGATTCTCAATGGATCCTTTGCGAAAATAATTCCTTTCATATGTGATAAATCCAGTTTTCATAATCTGAGCTCTTTTGAATTAAAGTAATCCTAGATTATCCGAAACAATGCACTGAATTAGCAGCTCAGGCCACAGGGATTAATTATGTACCAACAGGCATCAAAACATAACATGAAGATGAAGTGTAATGCCATAAAACAGCTTGTGGGTCAGAAAGGAACATGAATACACAGACACAAAACCACATTTCCTAATGAAGTTAGACTGCAAAAGAAGATCCGGCCTATTTGACACGTTCCTTCCATTAAAAGACAATTGCACACCATTCAATTAATTCCTTTGGTTTTACATTCACACACGCTTTCACCACCAGCCTCATTTTCCTTCACGTTTATGGGTTGTCGCTGTCAGATGAATTCCACCAGCAGCAATTCAACAAGTCTTCAGTTGTTATTGCTGTGGGAATTCATTACTCGAGCCTAATGACATGGCTGGTCTGGAATGTGAAAATATCTTTTCATTCCGTATCTTTCATCCATCATATTCAATACATGTACTACCATCCAAAATATGCATCAGAATTTAAAGAGGCTCAGACTGATTTTACTATTTATTGCTATACTTCATTTGATAAGTACAGTAGTCATCTGTATTCTTCAAAGACATTTAATGCACTTTATGATCCAGAGATGTTCAAAAATGGTCAAAAAGTGTAAGTCATGCTTTAATTGTGAAACATCAAAAGAATATTTCCGAATATAAAAAAAAAACTGTAGTTCCTGGTCTCTTCATGTTTGGATTGGGTTCGGCAAGTTTTCTTTTCGTTATTTTTTTTTATTATTCCTTTCTTCAGTCATGTCTCTATTTCTGTGTTTCTTCTTTCCCTGAATGATGTTTTTCATTGTGTCCCTAAACACTTCTTTTTATATCCTTCTACAGTGCAGTAAATGGTCAATATTTTCTGTGTTATATCTTGTGAGACCTGTTTTTCACTTGATTTGAACTCACAGTAAGATTCTTCAGAGTTGTGTAGACTCTTTTAAGCCATTAGAATCTAAAAGAGTCACATTTCTACAAAATATAAAAAATGTATGCAACCTTTCAAGTATGTTGTATTAATATTAACTCTTAAAGACAAAATTGGGAGGGAACATTAGCATTTCTCAGTGTGCATATACACATGGAAGCCCAATTGCAATTATGGTGTAATATTACTCATAGTCATATAGATATTCCAGACAATTTTTGTCTCATTTCACGTATCACAAACCATGATGTCACGTATAATACATGCATATGTATTTTATAGAGGAGTGTCACAGCAAAAAAATGTGAATGTTACAGTGTCAGTGTGAATAATATTTGCATATTTTATAAGACATCGTCATGGTCATCTGTGGCTGGCGTGTTCAGGGCTGGCCTGCTGGGAGAAACTCTCTGGATCTGGAGGCCAGTTGTGCTGCCAGCCTGATCTGCTTTCACACACACACACACACACACACACACACACACACACACACACACACACACAGACACCAAACAGATACCATGTGTGAAATTCCCAGGATTCATTGGCTACACAGATGAATCAGAGGCCTGGATGGCCTCTTGAGCACTTCGAGGCCCTGCTGGGCAGTATTACCAAACCATCTGCTAGTAACTAGCAAAACAGGGCAAAAGTATGAGAGCAGATCTACAGAGGAAGCTATGTAGCTGATTATGCATTTATCCAAATCAGCTTACAAGCAGGGGTGGGAAATATGATTGTAAAAAATGTCATACTAAAATATTTTAGACATTTACACAACACATATTGCAACATTTAGTTTTGCTAACTACATACCAGCTAAAAATAGCTCTTCAAAGGTCCACTGTCTCCTTTTATTAAAGCCTCCATCCCCTTTAAATTATTGAGTTGTTTCAATTTTAAAATTCAATCAATTGCAAAGTTGAACCTTTGCAAACTCTTATGAAACGAACATATAAGGCAATATATTGGGAAAATATAATGCAATATATTAAATGATACATTTCCATTTATGGGCAACTAGTGCTTATATTTTCCAATATAATAGTGCTTATATATTCCAATATGACCCTAGGCTATATATTGATACATATAATATACATGGTTTTCAGATACTGTATTTTATAAACATTACACACAAATGGAAAATAAAACTTTTGTATGTATTCTGCAATATATTGTAATATCTTGATCATTGTATAGCACAGTATATTACTCTGTATATTTTTAATATATTTAAGATATGAATATTTGGGTTATTTTCAGTTAATTATTAATCAGTATCACTTAATGTAGTAGAGGAATGTTAGCTTTATTAATTTTTTTTTAATAAACCAGCAAATGAGAAGACTAAATAATTTAATATATTGACAGTTAATATTTAGGGAAATATATTTTCTTTATAAGTTAAAGGGCCTAGTAAAGTATCTGGTCTAAAACTCCTATCATTTCATGTTTAAATGATGTTTAAAATGTTTGCTCTTTACAAGAAGATGCTGCGGTATTTACGTCCGCACTCCCAAAGCCAAATTTTCTGAAAACTCCAAGTTCAGAAGTTGCTAAAGGACATTAACATTTTGTCAAGATGCCAAAATACAAGATCAGTTTGATTCTTACTATAATTACTGTGTAATATTAGTTTTAATTTACCTGGAAATTTACCTCATATCTGAGGTAATTGTAGCTATTTCAGACAATATTGTCTTGTTTCCTCTGTAACTGTGCCTTTACATGCCTGTATAAAAGCCCTCTGGCTATGTGCTAGCTAGCTAAAACAAGCGTCTCAGTCAGGAGCTAGCTTATGCTTAGAGTTTATATTCCCAGTTACTTAGCCAAGTGTTTTCACAACTTGAATAGCAAGTGTTCCTGCTTAATTCATTTCAGATTTCAGATGACATTTACATTTCTCAATATGCATACACATGAAAGTCTTGGTTAGCAATATTTGTAATAACAGTAATAACGCTGTTATTTTAGTCCTAGTGAGTCTTTTCTTTATAATTTTCCACCCTTTTGAGGAAAATGTGGATATTCCATGGAATTTTGCCTTGTTTCCACTGTCACTGTCCCTCTACATGTCTGTATAAAAGGCTTTGGCTAAATGCCTGCTAGTAGCAGTCCATAGCTAGTTTATGCTCAGTGTTTGTATTTGCTAGCTGCTTAGCAACAACTTTAACCACTTGTATGGCAAGTGTTCACATTGAATTTCCATCAAAACGCACCATTATTTCAGTTTTATGTAGTGCTCCAACTGAAGATAGTCTCTTTTGAATAAAAAAAAAAATGGTATATTTGGCTGTGGTATTTCCATGAATCTCTGTTCTGTTACTGCAGTGAGTTGCTAGTCTTATATTAGAAGGTCAGTGAATAGGTATGGTGTTTGTTTCATGAACAGTTGGCGCAACGGCTTTACAATCCTTACAATTCGTGTCTAACCGAACGACATTTGCTAATGCTATAAACCCATATGGCACATTCAGTTGCAGGAATGCGATATGTCCAGTTCATAAGACTTCCCCTGCTCAGTCGGTGGCTTTGTTTTTGTTTTTTTGTTTTTTTTCCAAGAGCTTAGACATTTGCTTATGCTAAAAGCAACTGCTCTGCTAAACCAGATATAGCAATCTGACTGCTGCAGTCTAATCCAAACTGAAAGGCAGAGCAAATCCTGGTCCAGACAAACTCTGTGTGGATGTGTGTGTGTTATGGGAGTTGACCAGGCCTGCATACATATAACTCTGACCACATCCCACAAGTGGAAAAAGATCCCTTGTCCTTCTCCTGCAGGCTGGAGCCAGACAAGCAGCGGTCTGGAAGGCAAGGAGAGCACCGGTGTCTGGTTGCGGCTGGAATAGGAGTGAACGGAAAGAGAAAAGCGCAGGAAGACAAAGAGGTCCAGCACCGCCATGCAGCCTTTTTGGCAGACTCAGTAAGATGGCTGTTTACAAGCTACACAAAGGAGCCCACTGTTGCACAGCTTCACTATATGTGCTTTTAAGATGGCAAGGGAAGAGCAAGAGAGGATCAGCTCACCACTAAACTCCTCCCTGGTTAAATAAACACATTCCCAGGCACAACATACACCTTTTTCTGTAGTCTATCTCAAATTTTAAGCAACAATTGCCCATAGAGCTACTCTATAATGTAATTTTTTTTATTTTATTTTATTTTTTTCAAAAACACATTGGTCCATTCATTCCCAAGCAGCACTTGAAAACCCTGATGGATTAGCCCATTCATTTCCACTTGAATCGCCTCTATTTCTTATGCATTCCTTCTAGCAGCAATTGAAACAGACCATTGTAAATAAGCCCAGTGTAAGGTGATCTCATAGCAGAAAGCAAAGACTGGGAGGTGCCATTATACCTAAAAGGGCCTTTTAAGATCTTTACTGAATGTCTTTGAGGCTGGTGAATTGCTTCTGTGTCTCAGCATAATGATTTGTGCACTGCTAGCAGAATTGCTCCATCCATATGGCACTCTGTGTGGAGCACTCCTCAATGTGTGGAGCAACATCGGTGTAAATTAAAATTCACACAGTTTTCCCCAAATGTAATCAATCAATTAAGATTTTGGTCGCCAACGTTTCCTTCATTAATTTTTCACTAAAACTATGAGGATGATGTGGTTAAGTAAGCCAAATATTGCAATGTAGCTAAAGAATCTTTTCCATAGAGGCCGAAATCTTCATATGTCTATTACAGTTGATATCATTAAGCTCTATATTCTCATTCAAATCTCACTGGAAATCATTTACAAAGGTTTTGTACAATTTTCATAACAAATGTCCGCTCCTACAGCATGACCAAATTAGCAAGTCTACTTCATATTACTAAAGAAGTAGATTCAGTTTAAGCAGATATTAATGGAAAAACATTTGGGTGAGATATACTAATATTAATATTCAAGTTCAAGTGGCTTTTATTGTCATTTCAACCATATACATGTAATACAGTGTACAGTGAAACGAGACAGCGTTT